>JBBPLX010000139.1:0-45974 GCA_038090015.1 Leccinellum albellum
TGCGGAATATTTCGACAGGACTCCACCATGGAGCGAAGTTACTGATCGCGGGCGTTTCGGGATCCCAGCATTCGTGACAGACATCAGCGCCTTGCTTGTCAGTCATATTAGAAGAGTGTGCGTAGCATTGAAGCATATCTCTACTCCACTCTGGGTTCAACGAGTTATTTCGCAGCATACCACAGCTCAAGCAGGATGTCGAGAGATTGCTTGCGAAATGTCTGGAGGAGATCGGTACACTGCCTAAGCCTTTGGAAGCTGATCCGCAAATTGAGGTCCTCGTGAGAGTCAACGCCTTCTGCGACGCCTTCAAGAGTGCCGTCTCGGGCACCAGCTCAGACAAGAGCCTTGCACAACGAAATCGGGCGCTCTATACTATTTTCGCCAAGGAAATTCGAGGAACTTCTCCGGATTTCCGCCCTTTCGAGGAACCTAATAAATATGTGCGAATCGACACTCTTGATTCGGAAGAAGTTTGCGAAATTCGGGACCATCGGGTGCAGACTATGGGACTGTATGAAGTTCGCAAGACCATCAAGGAGTTCGTCACGTCCTCCTTTCACTGGTTCGTGCCTTTGAAGCTAAGTTACATTTTACAGGGCGACCGGCTGGGAACTACCCTGTAGCATTCCCTATGAAGCCAAGACGCGTCTCATCCACCAATTCACGGACCTTTGGTCTTCGCCGGCGGAGAAGTGTCTGAGGTCGATTAACGATGTGCTCGATGATGTCATCCAGCAACTTGTTAAAGAACAATTCGACCGATTTAAAGTCCTCCACGACTTGATCTCGTATGTCCTCAGTATGGTTGCTGCAAAAGCGTGATGAACTTTGCCCCTTTTATAGAGATCTCATCCGCCCCGACATTGAGGAGCACAAGAGTAGAGCACGAGATGCGGTTAAGGAAACCTTGGAGCTTGAAGCTACTCCGATCTACACTCAAAACCAGGATGACTTTAAGAACCTCCGTGGGCAGTGGCTCGCTAAGTACGGAATAGCTCTCCGAGATCCTTGGGGATACTTGATTCATAAGATCCCCTATGAGGACTGCTACCGTGATTCGGACCAGACCGTCCTTAACTACCTGGCTAAAGTTGGTTATATGGGCCTTACTGTGGACGATTTGGCTCGATTGTGTCCTCGAGCCCACTTTGGAGAAGAGTTGACAGTCATGGCTGAAGTTCGCGCATACTTCACTATCGCATACAAGGTACGGGACACCGGAGAAAAATACATTGACAGGAAATGACATTTGAACAGCGCGTCATCGATCACGTCTCGCTGAAGATCGAACACTCCCTCCACCAGGCTCTGGCGGATGGGTTGAAAGTCAGCCTACTCCAGCGCCTCTTGGCTAATACGAGTGCAACGGGAAACTTTGCCGATCGTATGAAGCAGTTGGTGAGCGAGGATCCAGTCACTGAGGCGAGACGGACACATTTGGAAGGGAGGCGTAGTCGACTACAGGAGATGAGGAGAAAGCTCCTCAACTTTGCTGCATGAGTCGTGTAGAAATTCAATGACAGTGCTGTCTTTTTTGTCGTTCCGGATTCATATTTGCTTTTAATATAGAGTCACTCGGATGTATCTAGGCCTTTTTTGCTTGAGCTTGAGGAACAAACTTGAATGACCATCACTGCTTGTGCTTCTATTCGTGAGCCTGAGTTGGGGGGTTGATGTCGTCATCATGCCAGACAAGGGTGTAGGTTATTCAGCAAGCCTATCTCTAGAGCACCCTCCAGGTTGCGACCTGTTCGGGGAGAAGGCCTCCGGTGGCTCGTCTAGACGGCAACCGGATGAATCAATCATCTGCTGAGCAGTCGATTGATCTAAATCACGACCGGTCAAAGATGTGCCCATTAATATTGCAGCGCCGAGAGCGCGGCGTTGAGTGCTGGAGTGCTGAGCATCGTCACGTCACTTACATACGGGAGGATGGACTAATTGACTCAACGACAATATTGTCCACTTCGTCCGAGTTTCAAAGACTCTTCGTGACTACATGATGCGACTGATTCCATCCTGTTCGAACATCAACGCATGATGATGCGGCTTCCAATACAACAGCCCTGAGTTCTTCATATCAATTCGTGAGCCTGAGCATCCAAGATGATGTGACACTCAACAAACCTGAATCGCACCGCTGGATATCCATTAATACGTTCTATACCCGTCCTAGACGGCGAATGGAAGCCGGTTGAAAGCGAGAATGTGGTGAAAGCGAACGCGAATACGCACTAGATATCAAAAGGTAGAAGAGGGAACCCTGCACCACCAGACACGTGAGTGAAGTGGAACTATCGGCGTCTAGAGAGTATGGGCAATCGGCGAGACAACCTCATCCTAGAAATCTGGTAGCAAGATCTCTCGCTTCACGTCTATCATTTTTGCACGCATACTAGACGGCGTGTCTTGACTCGGAATATTAGATTTGGATCTCTGTCAATCTCTGTCGAAGAACGCAACGACTGGGACACATGTACATCGCACGTATATTCGCTTGCATTCACTGCACACCGCTCGCAGCGCTCTGAAGGTCGGAGAAAGGCAGAAGGAAATAGGCGAGACCGGGTAACTCTCGGATGTTGGTATAGTGGCGCGTTAGTGACAAAATTTTGGTTTGTTCAAGTTTGAGCCATGTGAATCAGTCGACTGAACCGTCCACGAGGCTCTTTCCTGCAAGTTGGCCAGAAGAGGTGACATCCTCAAGATCTTCAAGAGGCGAGTAATTTTGGTTCTAGACTACACCGTGATAGATATTGTTCTAGAAGCTTGACTGTCTCCCTTAGGAGACACAGACCACGAAGACAAGCCGAAAATGCATCTACAACGAACAAAGCACTGGATGGATCGGCCTTGTCTTTCAGCTCACTTGACCTGGAGAACCGGTAATAGACAAGTTTCAGCTGGATTGAACCACCAGCCGTAGGCTACTAAGGTTCCGGTTGGAAGGCTCCGGGCCAATTCCCCCATATAGCCAGAAACCTATTCGCCTTCTTTGCCACCTTTCAGGAAGCCTGTTGAATTGGCTGCCTTCAAGTCCTGCCGAGCCTTCACATGTCCGCGTGAAACGATGAGAGCCTCCGAGGGGTCGGACCACAGGAAGGGACGGGCAGCGCCCATAAATTCCTTCCACAATGATCCTGATGTAAATTATTCCAGTCTTCGCTGGCATTCTCAAGCAAGCGCAGTGCGTGAGTTTCGAAGCTGTGCGGTACGGGAAACATGGTGGGAATTTTTGTACATATAGCTGCGGCCCGGGCCTGGAGTTACATCGCTTCCATCCTATCCGGAACTTCCAACGCTGCCGTTGAACGTTGAAACTTCACTAATGTTCTCTCACTCTCAGTCGCTTGTCCAGCAACAATTCGCACAGAATGACGTATCCAGTATGCCCATCTGTGAGTTTTGGTGATGATGCAGGCTGCTAAATCGGAGATGCAGTTGCGACGGTCACTGTTGTGGTCTATGATTACAGTAAGTGTTATGTCGCGTTGAAGGGTCTTTTAATAAATTGTTTCGCCAATACATAGTCCTCACATTCCCGAACGAGGTACGTGCATACTTTAGTCCAGTATTGCTTCCTTCGGCTCAGCATCTTAATAGATCGAGTACATTTGGGTCAGGAAATAAGCATCTTAAAGGGGTGGCATCATGTTTACTGACAGCACCATAGAGAAAACCCTGGACATGGGTCTCTGCACTATTCCTCGTTGTGCGTACAATTTGTACAACACATTCCCATGAGATTATAATACCCCCACCAGGTCCGTTATGTTGGCATCTACTGTGCTATGTAAGTCTTTACAGTAGTAACGCATACTCTGCAGTACGCCTTGATCTGAATCCATTTCCAAGGGGTTTTTCACTCGGTGCATTCGAGATGGTTAGCTTAGCGAAGCTCCTCACGTTGACTTTGTTCATTTACAGTTGGCACTACGTTTGTACCTGGCCCATTAACAGTCAGTTTTTCCTCTAATTCGATACAATCCGATCGTTAAGGGGAACATATCGTATTGGTAGATGTACGTGTTTGCATGCCACCAATGATCCGCTCCCGTTCAACGATCGCATAGGTGTAAGCACTA
Organism: Leccinellum albellum; assembly: GCA_038090015.1. Classification (NCBI taxonomy): domain Eukaryota; kingdom Fungi; phylum Basidiomycota; class Agaricomycetes; order Boletales; family Boletaceae; genus Leccinellum; species Leccinellum albellum. The sequence continues at coordinate 4,089 of JBBPLX010000139.1, forward strand.
TTTATTCATATCTTAAGCAGTGCTTCGGGAACTCCGTCTTCCAAAGGCACTGGATTCATTTATTCAGTTCAGTGGGCATACTTGGCATTCATCAGTGCAGCTGATTGTGAGTGATTGGGTCCCACTTATGCTTGTTTTAGGTCCTGTCTGATATATTTTGGCTTCGACGACAGTGGTTATAATTTTGCGTGTCTATGCACTGTGGAACCGATCAAAAACAATCCTCGTTGTTCTTCTTTTTTGCTACACGATTCAGGTTATCATCCAAGTAGTTATTATCGCTGTCTTTGATAATCCGCATATTGATGCTACAGGTATGGTCCTATCTAATTGGAATAACGAGTGCATAGTGACCAGTAGGGCTTTTCCCGTCTTGGTCGGTTTCTTTAGTTATTATCAGCCATATCCTCGATTATTCGATTTGCACCGAAATATTTCCTGTAATCGGTCACTACGTCAAATACGTGGTCATCGACTCAACGCTCTTCAATCTCCTATTATTGATTCTTGCTCTCGTCCCGACTATGAAGCAATCAGCTACTATGTATAAAGCAACGGAACGGTGGCAACCCAACCGGTACCTGTCATTGATCATCAAGGAAGGCATTCTTTACGTTTTTTTGTACGTATTTCAGCATGGCGTATTTCATTATTCGCTCAAAATATATATTATCACTGGTCTTAATTTCTTATATCGAAAAGGAATTTGCTCAACAACATCCCCGTCGCAATAGCGGAAGCGGATCAGAACCCGTTATTCCCCACCTGGATGGTGATCCTCAAAATTTTCATCATCGTAACTGTCATTCCACGGTTCATGCTTAGCATTCGGGAGTTGTACGACAAGGACAGTCGGCGAATAATCGACAGTGGATTCGAGGTCTCTTCGCACGTCCGACAAGATACGGTACATTCTGATATCGTTTTTGTGGACAGTGGGAACGACCTGGGTGGAGAGGGTGAGGAAATCCAACTGGGGCCAGTCCTTTGGGATGACGGTTATCAGCGGGAGGATTTTTTTTGATTGGGAAAGGGCAGTTCCTTCACACACCCTAATGCAGCTTGTTTGTAAATCCACTATGGTACCAGTGGCTTTTGGTGTGTGCACGATCCAGACCAAGTCGTATGTCTGGTAGAGGCGCCGAGAAAGTGATTCGTCATACTTGCACCTCTTATGGGATTCATTATTCACCACTAATGTTCGTACCTCGTGTTCGATGCAGAGGTGCGTCCAGTGGTACACCCACATACGACCACTAAAATGTGCCCGGTTGCTTCTATACGGCACACTCTACTATGTATACGTATACGTGCTATTTAGGACCAAAGAAGAACAAGCCATATGCCCTATGAATCACGATATGCGTGCAGAGCGGCCATATTCTATCGAGATGGAAGACTCGGATATGACGGTCTCATAGTCGGCCGAGCGGCGTATCCAGCCTTGGCCTAGGTTAGTAGATTTTGAATTGTTTAGCCTGATCTTCAATAGGCCTAGTCCTAGTAGTGCCTGGAGTCGAGTCACGTCAATAAAAATTTTTGTGTACTTGTTGATCATCTACTCCTGAACCCTATGGCGAACAATGCACTCTCCAGAGTTATCGCGAGGCTGAAAAACCTCCCGTCGATGTCCTTACCAACTGATTATCCTAGATCAATTGGAACCAACAAACTAATCGAAGCTGCCCACACCGCCGATCTTTCCGAACAGACATCCCTTGCCTTGCTCAAGCTCGCACTTCACACCGACACCGGCGATGCAGAAGATGACGATGCCCAAAAGACGGATAGCAGTCCATCCGCGTTCCACCTCCTTCTTGCTGCTTTCACTGTATTGTTGCATCGCTACACGGGCGATACAGACATCGTCATCGGTTCTTCGTCTGCCACGGCCAGCGCGCCTCTTATCCTACGGCTGGCCATCGATCCCTCTGAAACTTTCTGGACCATCGTCCGGCGCGTCCAACTTGTAGAAAAGGAGGCCGAAGCTGATGTATTCCCATACGAAACCATCGTCCAGGCCCTACGCAAAGACAAGGGAGATACGATGGAAAATAATCGTCCCCTCTTTCGTGTTCGCTTCTTTGATGAGACCGACCAACCTCGAGACGACTTCGTTCGCTCCACCAGTTTGACTTCCGATCTCACCATCTTCGTCACACGACCGCCTGCGACGACTCGTTCCTCCCTCGCTCCCCGTATAGCACTCCGCATCCTTTACAACTCTCTGCTCTTCAGTGCTCCCCGTATTTCATTCATCGTTGACCAACTCTCCGTGTTACTGCGGAAGGTGTCTGCAAACCCCGCCTCTCTCGTGGGATCAGTGCCTTTATTGACCAGCGCTCAAAAGGTTCACCTGCCCAGTCCAACCGCGGATCTCCACTGGTGTGATTGGAAAGGGGCTGTAACAGATATTTTCTCGCGCAATGCTATCCGCTGGCCAGACCGACCATGCGTGATCCAGAGTCTCTCAATTACGACTCCTGACGGAAAACAAGATGCACGCACCTACACATATGGCGGTATCAGGAGCGCATCGAATATCCTGTCGCATCACCTTCTTCAGGGAGGCATCCAACGACAAGAAGTCGTCATGATATATGCGTATCGGAGCGTGGAGCTCGTCGTCGCGGTTATGGCTGTTCTCAAGGCTGGCGCGACGTTCTCCGTCATTGGTCTGTTGTTTGGTGTAGCTTTCGAACGAGTCATTCACACGCCGCCTACTAGATCCTGCATACCCTCCATCGCGGCAACAGATATATCTACAAGTTTCCCAACCTCGCGGTCTCATTGTTCTAGCTGGAGCAGGAAAAATAGGTCCTACTGTTCGAGATTTCTTCTCAAACAGCCTCAAAATTCGCGTCGAAGTCCCTGCACTTGAATTTTCTTCGTCAGGCGAAATTCTTGGTGGAAACATCAATGGGACCGACGTACTCAAGTCGCACTACCATCTTTCAGAGACCGATCCCAATGTCATCCTCGGGCCTGATAGTATCGGTACATTGTCTTTCACAAGTGGTAGCACTGGTATCCCCAAAGGAGTCCAGGGACGTCACTACAGCTTAACACATTTTTTCCCATGGATGGGCGAAAGATTTGAACTTGGAGAATTATCAAAGTTTACTATGCTCAGTGGCATCGCTCATGATCCGATCCAGCGAGACAGTGAGTAATGAATATCTCGAAATGTTGTTACATCTTCATGTTTTCTTTTAGTCTTCACACCTTTGTTCTTCGGTGCCAAGCTCTATGTCCCTACCGCAGAAGACATCGGGACGCCTGGTCGGCTCGCGGAGTGGATGGATGATAACCAAGTCACTGTCACTCATCTCACGCCTGCAATGGGTCAACTTCTCTCTGCGCAGGCTACTCGGAAAATCCCCTCTCTCCGCAGTGCATTCTTTGTTGGCGACGTTCTTACCAAACGTGACTGTCTTCGGCTTCAATCCCTTGCGGCGAACGTCCAAATCATTAACATGTACGGCACTACAGAAACACAGCGCGCAGTTTCCTATTTCCCAATTCCACCCGTGTCTGTCGATCCTACTTTCCTTGCAACCCAAAAAGATATCATGCCTGCTGGAGAAGGCATGGTTGATGTACAGCTTCTTGTTGTCAATCGATCCGACAAGTCTGTTCCGTGCGCGGTCGGCGAAGTTGGGGAGATCTACGTGCGCTCAGGCGGCTTGGCAGAGGGGTACCTCGATCCCGAGGCGTCCACCAAAAAGTTCGTTTCAAATTGGTTTGCCTCGTCATCATCGCCCTGGAGAGACACGATCCTGCACCCACAAGAGGGTTTAGCAGGACCTGAGTCGCGGCACTGGAAGGGCATCCGTGACCGAATGTACCGATCTGGAGATTTAGGGCGTTATCTTCCTGATGGCCGTGTGGAGTGCACAGGGCGCGCTGATGATCAAGTCAAGATACGTGGTTTCCGAATCGAGCTTGGTGAGATCGATACCCTGATGAGCCAGCATCCGCTCGTTCGCGAGAATGTGACGCTCGTGCGGAGAGACAAGGACGAAGAAAAGATACTTGTCAGCTACTTCGTGCCGCTGGACGGTGTACTGTTGAATGGTTTCACAAGCGAGCTCAGCGACGGTGAAGAAGCCGATGGAATCAAGAGTATACCAAAATTCCGACGACTCATCAAAGATCTCAGAGAGCATCTTAAGAAAAAGCTACCCAGTTACAGCATTCCTTCATGTGCGTATATGCCTGGTCATGGTGATGTTCCGGCTAATTCTTTCTGCTTGATTAGTGTTCGTTCCTCTTCGTCGCATGCCCCTCAACCCCAACGGCAAAATAGATAAGCCTGCTCTGCCCTTCCCAGATACAGCTCAAGCCCATGTGGCGCACGCCGAGAACAAACCTGTTAAGGTGGACACAAAACGAGTCATCAGTCCCACAGAAGAAAAGCTGTGTTCAATGTGGGCGGAGGTGTTACCCAACCCACCGGAGACAATGCCATTAGATGAGAGCTTCTTCGATCTTGGAGGACACTCGATCTTGGCAACACGCCTTATATTCGAGATAAGAAAGGCGTTCATCATCGACGCGCCTTTAGGCCTGATTTTCGCCCAACCGACCATCAATGGATTGGCCGCCTCTATCGATACATTGCGCGACCCTGACTTCGGGATTGCTCCTCAGGACTCGACCTTAACCCCGGCGTACAAGGCGGATGTGGCGCAGAAAACAATCATGCCGCCGACTGTCGAATACGGTCAAGATTTCGAACACTTGGTCCCTCGCCTAAGCGATTCATACCCGACATTACCTTCTGATTTCGACATGCGTACCTTGACAGTATTCCTCACGGGAGCTACTGGATACCTCGGTGCCTTTGTCCTTCGTGATCTCCTTCAGCGTCAGCAGAGGGTACGAAAGGTTACCTGCTTGGTTCGTTCTGCTTCGGTTGAAAATGCGATCAAACGATTGAGGGAAGGGTCAACCGACCGTGGTGTGTGGGACGAAGAATGGGTTACCTCCGGAAGGCTTGAAGTGGCCATCGGGGACTTCGGGAAAGACCATTTCGGAATGGACGAAGGTACCTGGGCTAAAATAGCGGCTGAAGCTGACGTAGTGTTGCATAATGGCGCTCTGGTTCGTCACTTCTCTGGTTTCATGTTGTATGCTTGTTCTCAAGAAGCTTTCTGAATAGGTACACTGGGTATATCCGTACGAGAAGCTCCGATCGCCGAATGTGCTTGGCACCCTAGCAGCAGTCGAACTTGCCTCGACGACGAAACAGAAGCTTTTTGTTTTCGTTTCTTCTACGTCCGCTATCGATACCGAGCACTACGTCCGACTTTCTGACTCGCTATCACATCTGCGCCCACAGCGAAGAGGTATCCCCGAAGATGATGACCTCGAGGGTTCCAGGACAGGACTCAAAACCGGTTACGGACAAAGTAAATGGGTCTCCGAAAAGCTCTTATTTGAAGCAGGAAAGCGAGGATTGAGAGGACATATTGTGCGTCCCGGATACGTTGTCGGAGATTCAAAGACGGCGGGTATGAATTTTGTTTGCCTCATGGTTAATTACAGTTCTATCTGACAGATACTTGACAGTGACGAACACGGACGATTTTATCTGGCGGATGGTCAAGGGATGTGTGCAACTAGGACTCGTCCCAGATATTAACAACACCATCAATATGGTACCTGTTGACCATGTCGCTCGATGCGTAGCACTTGCTGCAGTTGCCCCACTACCGAATGCCACGCAGACCGTCCTACATATTGTGGCCAACCCACTTCCGACGTTCAATGACCTGCTCTCATCGCTCGCAGAGTATGGCTTCTCGACCCGACAATGCGAATATCTGACCTGGCGACGCAAACTAGAGAAGCATGTTATGGAGGTGCAAGACAATGCTCTGTTCCCCCTTCTTCATTTTGTCATGGACGACCTTCCGACTAGCACAAAGGCCCCCGATCTCGACGATGCAAACACCGTTGCATTATTGTCGCAGAGCCACAATTCCATTACGACATCTACGGTATCTGATGAGGTGATGGGTCTATATTTGGCTTGGTTAGTCGGCGCCGCATTTTTGCCACAGCCGAGCTCGCCAAGTGCGGGCAAATGCTTGCCTGTGCTCGAAAACTCTACGTCAATCAAGGCGGCGGGGCGAAGTGGGGTTTAAGTGTTGAGCCAAGAACAGCCTGCATTCAAATCATTAGATGTATTTCCGTTTAGAAAAGGATTGGAGAAGTGGCCCAACGGGAATCATGCCACTGATATAATGATGCGGCGTGATCCGTATGCTAGTAGTACATAGATTTCCACGCAGCACGAGGCTCAAAATGAGATCAAGAACCACATGCCCTGATCTATTATGTACATCCACGACGACGGACGACGGGAACTTCCTTACATAAGTTCCTATGCCCTGTAATTACACTAGTCGCCGGTACTAGCTTAGAACTGCATTATCGCAACAACTGCATCAGAGCGAGATGGTCGCAGTTGGGATGGTAAGTAGCTTCAAGTAAGCCTTTCCTCTACGCCCAAGACTCATCTAAGTCTAAATTACCAGTTCGTCGGCTTCTCGGCGTTGTCACATTACGGGATGGTTGTGTGTCTCTACATTTCTCACGGAATTTCGTCCATGCTGGCATGACCGGTTTGTATGTACATACATACATATATTTTTTAAGCAAATGGCATTGGCAAGTGCGCGTAAGGTACAGATGCGGCCGAGTGGCAAGCGTGGCGGACCCTAAGCGCGACGTCGGATAAGCATCCGTTCAAGTTGGAGACCTGAACACCGGCACCCACCCTTAAAGCGTCATGGGCGCGACGCGGCTTATTATTTCAATTTCAGCCCCGATCGAGTCCATATTCGGCGAAACGCCTCACTGAGCCCACTGGCACCTGGGGAAAGGAAGTTAAGCGGAGTCAAGGCTCGAATGATCATGGAGATGAAGATTTCTGGTTGAGAGGGTCTCTTTCCGGAACTTATCGACTCCTGACTCGTTTCAAATAATAATCAGTGATGCGATTATTATCCTATTTTACATCCAAGTGGTGTCACACCACGAGGCAGGCTCAAGTGAATCGGACACTTTAACGCCAGCATGCCTATTTACTCACCAATAACGGCAGCGCAAGGGTTGGCATCGGTTTTGGCGGCAAACTTCATCCTTATAAATTGGTTGATCCTTCCACTGTGCAATGTCTCCCTCCGCCCTCCTCTCTGTGTAACATCACCAAATGGGTCTAGTTAGGACAGAAACTGAAAAGTATCTGCGCATCGTCTCTCTTTCGATCGCTGGCTATGAGTGAGTCCTTGATACTCTGAGTATTCTTCATGCTCATGCTCATCTATCTACAGCTACTTGATTACATTGCCTGCTGAATTTCGGTTCTACCGAAGTCAGACTGATATCTTTCGCCCGAGGTATTTGATCATGTTGTTTGGTGCTAACCGATGACCAACTCGGTTTAGTCTGGGCTGCATTCTTTTCGTCCTCATTCGGTGAGTTTTAGCTTTCGTCAGGCGTATTGTTTTCCTGTCTGATTGGGCGACAGTTATATCAGCATCGTCGTTATGGTTGTCAGCAATTATGGCGTCCTTGCCACCTCGTTCACTGTTGCATCTTGTAATAATTACTATCAAATAGCATCTATCTTCAAAGGTTCGTCTTGGAAATCGTTCGGCTCTTCTCCGATTACAATGATTTTGTTTAGTTCTTCAAACAATGATTTCACAAGTTATCCTCGGCGTCAGGTAAGTTGGAGCTTCTGTCTCCGTCGGTGCTTGCTCGATATCTTTTCAAACAAAAGGACGTTCAATATTGCTCGGAGAAAAAAAGGTGTCGGCTTCGGCCTTGCGATAGCTTTCCTCATTACGACAGGTGTTAGTCGCCTCCCTGACCTCCGTCCGCCACCTCGTGCTTATTTCACACATTCACAGCTTGAATGGTTTACAAATATGTACCACCGTATCCGTAAGTGTTTACTATATAACGCTATAATGGCAGCATGACTTAACTTATTCACTTTTAGCGGTCCTGGCACATGTAAGTGGTGTGGCTATTATATTACCAGGGGCAATTAATGATGTGCCCGCGTAACTGCAGGGAAGGTAAGCTCGAATGTTGTGTGGCGAATGAATATATAACTAATTATTGGCTTGTTAGTTGCACTCCTGGCAGCGACGGTACGCACCCGACCGCATGGGTATACTACGTCGTTGCGATCGCTTGGGACACGGGAGCCTTGTCCATTTCTACATTCTATCTCGTACGATATAATTCCATTAATGGCAGGTCAGTTTGTGTTTCATTTTCCTCGTCGAAGCGACTCGGACGCTCAATCGCCTCCGGCTTCGATCATATTTAGATTGTCACGGCTGATCCGAACGTACGTGTTTTCTTCGCATAGATTGCATTCGGTAGAGAATGAATGCTCCCGACAGAATGATATACGATGGACTCGGATATTTCTTGATTTTGACAGGTGAGAGTGCTCAGTCTCATCGTTGGCTATGCTAAGCAAAATGCAGCCGCCAATGTTTTCAATCTAGTGCTCTACCGGGAAAGCAATCAAGCCGTACAGGTGAGGCTTGCCAGTGTTTCCGATATCTGCGTAACGAATTCTTACCATAATGTGGCGGGATCAGTCAGCAGGGTACGTTGCGGTTATAGCCTCGCTGTCACCGCCCATTATAACTATCTTCATATTAGCGCATCATTGGGTTATGCCGTTACCTGGATAATGAGTCAACGGATCTTGCTTCATTTAAGAGGTGTGTATTCTTGAAACCGCACAGAAGAAGTAATACTCATTGTTTCATCTGCTCCAGAACTTTCTGAACCCGCGGAAGCACGATTCGAGAACATCATCCTGACACGCCCTCTTCAGCATGGGCGGGATATCGTCGCTGCTTTACGTTCGCATTCTGACTTCCACAAGTCTCCGATCGAAATGGAGTATTCGCCAAGTGCGCCAAGTACACCACGGGAGCTGGATTTGGACGTTCAGGTGCACATAGAGCAATCTGTGACCGTGGATTATGATCAATCGTCGAACAGACGGTTGACTACTGGTACTGCTGTGTGAATACAGTGATGTGTGATAGGTGTACTACTGACTGTCTATCGTTTCGACCAGCAAATATATAACAAATGAAGCCGCCTTGAGGGCCTTTGAGTTCCCGTTAAAGGTAATTTTAAATTGGAGGATTTTGTGACAACGCACTCCTCCACTTGATATCACACTACACGACATTGCTAGCTCGCCACACGAGGTCGATAAACTGCCTGCGAAACTCGAGATTGAAATATTGTCGTTCCATGTCCCTAACCCCTAACCCCACCGAACCATCTTCGTTGACGGTACAAAACACTAGTACTATCCCCACTCGACTAACACACAGATCTCGCTCAATAGGAGAGCTGTCGATTGTCCAGAGGAGCTCGACCACCATTGAAGTCTGCGCGCATGGCCGTGATCACACTTTCCCTAGCTTTCTTGGCACGTCTGAGTTTGTCTATGACCCTCGTGCAGGCGCGTCCCATTCTTTATTGTACGGACGGAGCACTTATCTGACAACGGTAAAATAGTGTATGTAATTGGCCTTGCTCCCGTCTTGTCAAAGATAATCATGCGAGACCTTCAGATACGAGAATCCGTTGATAACTGCCACGTCACGCGCACTTATCTCCGACATTCATGCGCTTGTCCATCGATGTTGTGCCGTCGATGTGCCTCGGCCAATGGCGATTCTCAGGGCCTTCTTAAGAGTTTGCCCACCAAACAAACCCGAAGACCGTGATGTTTGGTTCAAGGCAATCCGGGTCTGGGTGGAAGTGGATGACGTCAGCGAAACAGAGAGTTTTGGTGCGCCCTTTTTGGTCCCCTCCGTCACAATCGCGTTCGATTTATAGGCTACTGATCTAGACGGTCACAAGAAGAGCTTCGTTGAGTTCACCCTCAACATTCTCTTCTTTCCGGACCTTCATACCCCATTCAGAGTACCTAAAACTATGCTGCTAAGACGCCCTACATCCTCTCCCGCGGATTCTCAGTTATCGCTGATCTCCGTTCCGGCTTCTCCCTCTCTTCCGATACCTGGAACTCCGGTTTCCGTGCCGTCCCCGCTCCATTTCCAACTGCCCGTTATGACACGGCTCTGCCTCAACGAGCAAGGTCAGATCACGTATCATCGGGACATCTGGGACCTGCGTGACGTGATACAACTCATTCCTGGAGTGCGAGTAGCAATCTGGATGATGGCGCGGGTTGGGGCATGGGGGTTGGGTTGGGTTAACCAAAGAGTGTGTTCAAGCGTGGGCTCCGCCGCCCACAAAAACGAGTGCATGACCGGAGGTAATGCACTATTGACATCGACCGCTGACCTGAATCCTTAGATTCTTCATTTGCTAAAGGTAGCTGAGGCTATGGTTGAACATTTCTTTCGCTTTCCTCTCTGGGTTTGTGATGACGGTCGACCAGATGAGGGCATATGTATTTCGTATTGGAAGGTCTGCTCTCACATCACCATGATACGCTCTTCATGTTTGCTATGATCGCAATGTACTAATGAGCTTGGGACATGTATCAAGCCATAGGAGTGTACACAGGTTTGGTTCTGTGCACTGCTATGAATATGGTGTGCTATGTATTCCTAAGGGATGCTACCGTGACCGGTGCTCATATCGGTCTTCTAACCAGGATTCAGTAGGATCATTGTTAAATCACCATTTGGCAGAGACAACCTAGTTTGTCCAAGATTTTGGTACAGCTTAATTGAAGGCAATTCCGGCCCGAGCTTGTAATCTCCCCTAGATTTGCATAGCTTTTTTCTAGTGCAATTTGGAGAACGAGTTCGCAGCCATGCCAAGCTTACAATTTATCCCACTTGTTTCAGTGAGTACATAACGAAGATTTTCTACATCAATACTTTCCAAACCGCCATTCGATTAATGAGTAATCGGACAAACGAACTTAGAGTATGGGGGTTTTGTTTGTCATTGCGCATTTGAAGTGGACAACATGTCCTGTACGGGTAGGCTGTTTGGGGTGTCTCTTATGTCAATGTCACTGCACGCTTGAAACTCACCGGACTATTCAAGCTGCCCGTCTTATCTTCATGATGTGTGATCGGTCTGTCATGCCATCACAGTATTACCCCGGAGCTTTGCGGATAACGGCGTTGTACCTTTCACCAGACCTGGGTGAGGGCTGATGCATGATACGGCAGGAGGATTGGCATGCCCTGCGAACCAGGGCAACCAAAATTTTGACGGAACCATTCTCAATTCTGCATTTTCGAGTCCTGCGAGGGAAATGAATTAACGGGTGACATGTTCAAACCCCAGCCAGAGTTTTCATAGTAACCGCCATCGTCATTAATATTGAACCGCCAAGTCGCAATGCCAAATACAGGCTCGACACATGACTTAAGCGATCTGGCTCGGACAGACCTATCAGCGCTGGCGTTGTCCCGGCTAACATTGGTTGCCATATGATGATCAGTGGATGTACTTCTACTTGCCAAGTTGTTCATGGGCAAGATGGCCGAGCGGTCCAAGGCGTGTGACTCAAGCTGTAAAGCTTGCCTGCTAAGGCGGGTTTCTCATCTCCGTATGGAGGCGGGAGTTCGAATCTCCCTCTTGTCATCCTTTTTTATTTTTTCTCGTTGTTCAAACCTGTCATCTCAACCTCTTCTCCCTATCGACAACTTGGAGACGTGAAATCATTCGGATCGCCGCAACAGGCGCCGTTCCCTTTCACGTTAGATCCCGACTAGACGGGATCAATCGCTCCCATGATCATACGCGTCGGGCCGGGCTTGCTGTGGTACTGCATTGTTTCAAGTCACCCCTGAAAGGGTAACAAAGACGGACTTCCCAAGAGGGTCGGTGTTTCCGAACTTTTCGCTGTTAAAGCCGCATCAGCGAAACCGCCATGTGACAACAGACCTAGCGTTGCGAAACTTCAAGACATCCGTTTTTGTCGAGGTCATTCACAGCACGGAGCGCCCCCTAGATGCCCCATGCGGATAGAACACTTGATTCTAGGGGCTCTACTGATGCCGCTAACGCTTCCTTGACTTATGTCCCGGGCTCACCCAGTGCCACGTCACGGCGGAATTTACTCCATACAACATATGATAGATCAGTTACCCTGAACGCCATGTGGAGGGCTTTCCCAAGATCCACCTTCATGTCCGCGGTGTATCCCCTTCGATTTTCAAGCTGATGAGCTACAAGAAATGGAGAGAGGGTGCAATGAGCATTTCGGGACAGACCATTGTATCATCACACCAGGTTCTCACTTCTTCGCGGGTGCTACATACGTTCACAGTGTAATTATATTCTGCCCCCAGCTAGAATGATCATGTCGACATTGCGCCGAAGGGATGTACATCTCGAAACCAATCTAGACTGCTTCCTGTCATCGTAAGTCCCCTGCACAGACATCAAGGCTCGGGACGGACCATAGCCAACTTGATGTATAGTTAATGGATTTTTGCAACGAGGAGACGACAGCTGGACGACAGCACCTCTCGAGCATACAAAAAATGTATACCGCATGTCATGGAGTGTCTGAGTAAACACTCAGCTCTGCGTTCATTTTATGCGATCATCGGTCCTATATTTATTCGATGGTCCTGATATTAACCTGATGAGAGGATCAACTTCAAAGCACGCCCACCGGCTTTAAATTTGCTATCGAAATAGGGTGGTATGTAATATGTATCCGGAGTAATGTTTCTCGTGAATCATGAGTATGCTATGCCATTCCATCGACACCAAGCCTCCTACCAAGGTATCCGGATTCCTGATCTCGAACGAATGTCACAGGGTTAACACCCTCCGTTATATAAAACGTGCCTATAGTACTATATATCCTCGAACAAGTGAGTTAGAGACACATCTCTATGTTCATGTTATCTCACTATCTCTTGTTTTCAGGTCATCCCAATATTAAACCAATGGTATGATCGACTTCAAGGCAAGCACGTTAGCTTCTTATCAAAAAGGTGGCATACATGAGTGAAAACAATTGCAATATCACCACGTCTGCACACCACCATTCGCCAATACCTGTCCCAGCTTGGCGCGTGCACCCTTCTTCCCGGAAGCGAAGCCAAAACCTACGCCACCTGATAAGCATCGCTCCTCTCCTTTCCTATCAGACTTGAAGTACACGTCCGCAGTTTTACATACCCCTTGGAGGGTAGTGTATGGACCATAGTAACCGAGGCCGCCTTTACTCGGATGAAGGCGGGCTCTCGAGTCATCGAATATGAGGTGGATGGATGCGAGCGCGAACAGGGAGGGCTGGAGGTTGATAAGGTCGCTGGATATAGTGGGTATCATTGTCGCGATAGCGCGTCCGATCGACGATTCTGAGTTCGAGAGCAACATTTTGGTCACGTAGACGACTTCAATAACCTGTGAAAGACCAAGCATCATGGTAGTCGACAAGACTGGGAACTTGGTTTCTTTGTCTAGCGTGTGGACGGCCGTGTAGACGTCACCGTAGGTAACCGGAGGTCCTGCGTCTGTGACCGTGAATGCTTGACCTCCGATGTCAGGGTTGGAAGATCCTCTTTGTAGTTCGATGAGACGCTGCTCGTAACACAAGTGTGCAAGCGCACAATTCTCCACATAGATAAATGACTGTAGAATGTTGGTTACCCAAGTCGGGTTGAACTTTCGTACGAAATAAGCATAACAGATAAGGTCCCCTCCAGGGCCGAAGATGCCATTTCCGGGACGGATACAACCAGTCCTCAGTATATGTGATTTTTGGGTAGGGGACTTGTCTGCAGCGCGGACCACCTTCTCCGATAATAGCTTGGAAGCCGCGTAGTTGGAGAAAAAGTGATCATGTTGTCGCGGCAGATAGTTATCCTCATCATTGTAAACTTGGACGAAGAAGGGTGGTCGCCTTTCCCAAGGCCACAACCAGAAGCGAGAACGGCGCACAGAAACGGACGCAGACGAGGTGTAGACAAGGGTATTCGCTCCAATTCCTTTGGAGGCATTGATCACGTTCACAGTGCCGTTGTAGTTCACGTTGCTCGAGTGAGGGAGTAACCCAATATGACGTTCGTAAAAGCGGATATTGGCGGCCGTGTGAAACACCGTGACCTCGAGTTCTCCCTCTTCTGCGTCTGGCCAAGGTGCTCTAAACGCCGCAGATACGGCATCTGCATTGGAAACGTCAACCTGCAGAAAGGCGACCTGCTTAGCGGCCCCGGTTCGCAAGTCGGAACGAGTGGGCGGGCGAATGTCCAGGACTCTAATCTTCCTCGGCTCCTCCCCACGTTCAAGTAGTTGAAGGACGATCCAACCTCCTAGAAAGCCCGCCTGAAAATATATTCAGCTGGCCACGTAAATAAATGGCCCATGGGAATGAGAACGTACGCCACCGACGACGATATAATGCCGACCGGTCTTTGGTGGAAGGGAGCTTTTTATGACGACTGGATCCCTTGATAGAGTCTCTGCGGCTGAAAGCACACTCTGAGGCGTGAAGCGCGCTGGTGAGAAAGCGATTGCCACCTCGGGTGGGAGCTGTCCTAGTTTCCTGTCATTGAGATAACCATACAAAAGGACGAGAAAAACAACGATGAAGAAGCCGAGCAGTAGGCTTGGCATGTCCCCCAGCGACAAGTCTGAACGCGGTGGTAAAGAGGAGAATGCGACTTAGAACGCGGTGGTGTGTCCACGTTATAGTGCAGACGCGACTCTCCCAGTGTACCTTGAGTTAATCCGTCAGACAAACCAAATTCGTAGATGTTGCATTTGTCGATTCCCACTGCTCGGGGTCCCAAAATGGTGCATGTTCAGAAATACTTACGACATATTACGGCGGTACTCACCCAGGAGTCTTGTATCAACTTTGTGAGTTGACTGCGAGGTGTGCCCGTTAGCATTTGAAAAAGCCATACTGTCACTTGCAGCCTACTAGCAGGTGTAATATATCATGATACCATGTGTCTGGGGTGCCAGCACAACACCTCCGTGACGAGGTTCCAAACAAGAGGGGCCAACGCAGAGGTGTCAACACGCATAAATTTGTTTCACAAAATGCAATCTCCGAGCCTCCACCGTGACGGTTTCGGAGGGACACGTGCTGGGACGGCGTAAAGACTGAAGTTACATAAAGTAAAAAGGTTCAACGAGGAATGCAAGAGGACCGAGGCGTAACTCGCAGACGTATGATGGTCCTACTAGTAGAGAAGAAAAATATATGGTGATAATGAGACAAATCATCCCGAATCTCCTTCGAGGTGGATCCACATCCAAGTCGTCATATTGCATGAACGTGTAACAATATCTCTCCAGAAGAAATCCTAAGAAATAAATATAAAGCAACCCGGAAGCACAACCGTACACGTAACCTCTCTGCTTCGACGGTATGCTTATGAGTGTTCTTCGTCAGAAGCTTACTGGAGAGTATCTAGTGGAGCGCGACGCTCAAACCACTTTTTGGTTTGGGTAGATATAATGCCGTACACGAGGAACAGTGGCCACAAGGCCCGGTGCAAGATGTCACTGTCTGTCGGGAAAGCTGAGCTCTCCGTTTGGAGAGCAACCGCCACCCACGAGGTAAGCGCGGAGAGTCCAAGAGTGATCTCGATATAATTGGCGAGCGTAGTGGGAGGAGGTATATAAGGGGTGGTGGTGGACATGGGGTTGATTTCGCGGACGTTCATACTGAACACGTTCTGTCGAAGCTTAGGTGAGTTCGGAAAGGACAATCATATTGTCCACCTACAGCGAGATATATTGCTGGAAGGAAGACCGTTGAAAGGTAGGCTATCTGATTCACATGGTTAAGCTGGCAGCTAGACGGGAAAAAAGAGGTCAGCAAACCTGCTTCATAGTGGTAGAATCTCGTATTGTTAATTCCGCCAGATCTCGCGTGTCCCTGCTGCTCTTTATATTTTGAGTGGCAATTGTCTAGCAAGGTGTCAACGGTGCACAAAGCGGAAAGTGGAAACAGATATATATTCTAACCAGGCGAATAACGTTGTCTAGTCTGGCAGACATCATCTCCCCATGCAGAATTAATCTCAAGATCTCGGATATGAGATTGTCCGCCTCGATTTGTAACATTTTTGCAGACTCTTCACGTTCTTGTTCAGAAACAGAAGGGGATTTCATCGCCGGGTTAGGTGTGTCTCTTACAAACTTCACCGAATGATGGAAATCTCGGAGGAGTTGCTGGTAGTACATGAGGTTTGCTTGCAGTTTGTGCAACTCTCGCACGAGTTCAATGCTATTAGACTGAAGGACATCGTGCTCCTGAAGAAAGATGGTCAAAAACAACATGATGGCTGGCAGGTAATGCAACTCACTAGAACGTTGATATAACCAAAGAGAACTTGGAAAGCTTCGTCCCACTCGTAGAGTGCGTACCAGAGTATCGCAAGAAATAAGAATGTTGGATCTTTGGATTTCTTGAAGATGTTTGACCAGTAAACACTATCGCCAACTCTCTGTACAAGAGATTGTAGTCGCTCCGCAGACGTTCCCCGAAACGAGGAGGTGGAATGATAGGAAATAATTGTATTGGTCGTCGTGTTGCGCAGCATATGGAGCGACAGCAGGTCCTGAATCAAGACTCTATCCTCTTCATATACATGGACGTTAGTATCCGTTTGACTGTGGGGAGAAGAGATACCTGCCTGGGAGAGGAAGCGGTGCTTGGGTATTAATCAGTTGTCCATCTTCTGTGGGCGTTGTGAGTTAACTCAGGAACAGAGACGATGGCACAAACAAACCCATGTACGGCGATGGTACCTCCACGTTTGAGTAGGTCGTCATCCTGAGGGGTTTGGTCCTCAAAACTGGTCGGTGTTTTTTCAGAATACGTAAGAAGGGAAGGACGACCGTAATGTCTGCAGAAATGTGAGCAAAAGGTGGACATAAAGTTGCATTCCACTCACGGTCCTTCAGCGCTTTGTGGTCTTCCTGGTACCTGGATGGGATCCAATTCACAGAGGATGCAAAGAAGAAAGGTTCGACATGGTATCTATCCGGAATGAGATAAGTCGGGTCGTGTGCATATTTAGTTGCACACCTTGTTCCTAGAATTTGGAGGACGGGGGGAGTCATTTCATCCACAAAAAGCGCTTGTACTCGAATATCCGAAGGCGGCTGAAACGGATGCCTCTGAATCAGCATTTAAATGCGTGCATGCATGTTACTTACAGGTGTCGCCAGGTGATCCCAGAACGCCTGCAGGTTTATAGCATTGTCTTTACGAACCTTGCGCACTTCCACTTGCTTGTCGAAATTTCCATTGTGCAATAAACTGATCTTGTACACGGTTGACAGCTCTCGGTCACTGCACTCAACCAGCATCTGGCTCCTGTCCACCTGGTCGCGCGTCCAGTTTTTAAAAATATTTTGCGGATATCCACTCCATGTGAAATGGTCTGGTACTCCCAGTGGAGCAGTGTGAATTCCGCTGGCATCAACATCAAAGTTCATCCATGGCCATGGTGCCGATGGCATTGCATGGCGGTATCTGCTCGAAAAACAAGAAAAAAATGTATTAAGTACGCCAACGTTGTCATAGGGTAGGCACCTACATTGGGACTGGGATCCTGGGAAAGTCATAAATGTGCCTCCAAAATTGTCGACGATATTGTTCCCCGCCAGTGGCCGGTCTGGGTTGCTCATTGGTAGTCGCCATGCTCATCGACGGGCTACAATGGTTCAGGCGAAAGAATGAGTGGGCGCTTTTCAAGCATGCTTTCGGAAACCCACCTGGAGAATGCGGCGATGCTTGCCGCAACGGACTGACAAGAGGCTTTTCCATCAGAAACTCCAGAATAAGTGTGGCGCGTACCTTCGAAAGAACCTTCTACAAAGAAGGTTGTGTGGGAAAAACGGTGATCTACGTTTTGAATCCAAGCGCTCGCTGTCCTTTCAGGCGTTGGTCGACCACCGATTCATGACATTTGCAGTACAACTCGCGAGCTTGAAAAAACGGTGAAATTTGTGGTCACGTCTACAAACTAAAAATACTCGTGGATGCAGTAGGTTCTGAAAGCCATGATCAACAACCACGTAACGAAACCATAATACTATTACATAGTACAATCAGTACAATCGAGAGAGATGAGGCATCGCAAAAGTCCATAAAAAGATCAAGGTCCAACATTTGAGATCTAGATCCAAACATGATCTGTGTAAGTCTCGTTTCATTTCAACATATATCGAGGGCACACTCACATGAATTTCGGGAGGAAACCGACCCTCGTCATTCTGGGGCCTGCGATTGCTAAATACAGGGGATATCAACCCATACGCATAGAGCACGGGCCAAAAGACTCGTTGGACGATGCCAGCGTTTGGTGGATGGAAATTACTATCTTTATACAGTGCTACCACTAGCCATGACGTGAAGACAGTGAGACCGATAGTGACATCGACATAGCGCGCGAGTCTTCCTGTGGTTTGGGGACTCATCTCAATGACGTTCATGCTAAACACATTCTGTTGATTGATCAGCCATGTAGAAACATCGACTATGTTGGCAGCCCACCGCAAGAAAAGTCCCAGGAAGAAAGATCATCGTAAGATAGGCAATCTGACATACTCAGTACGTTGCAGACAAGGTGGAGCGGGATCATACAGACCTGCTTCATGGCAGCGGAGTCGACCATCGTCGTTCGCGACAACTCCTTCATAGTTCTGCTATCCTGAATATTTATACTTGCAAATGCCTGACGGAGGGAGGTGATGAGTTCGGAAAACAAAAGAAAATATCGTCAATCGAACCAAGTGGATAACGTTCTGGAGTCGATCGAACAACATAACTCTCTGTCCAGATAACCTATGGATCTCAGAGATGAGGTTATTGGCTTCTTTGTGCAAGAGATTCGCTGAGTCACGACGTTCTTCAGCAGTCGCGAGAACACTCATCGCCGGATTAGGCGTGTCCCTGACAAACTCGACGGATACCTGGAAGTCGCGCAGGAGTTGTTGGTAGTGCAGAAGATGTGCTTGCAGCTTATGCAATTCTTGTGTCAGCTTGAGGTCGTTATCCTTGAGTACATCGGACTCCTGGAGAAACGTCAACAAGATAAGAGGTGGAAGGATGAAATTACTTACTAGAGCATTTACATAACGATACAGTACCTCGAATGCCTCATCCCACGCATACAAAGCATACCAGAGAATCGCGAGGAAAAGAAAGGTTGGATCCTTGGATCTCTGGAAGATTTTGGACCAGTAGACGCTATCACCCGTCCTTTGGACAAGACATTGGAGGCGCCTTGCGGAAGTTCTTTGTAACTCTGAGCTGGGATGGTAGGAAATAATTGTACTGGTAGTTGGTTTGCGGTACATGTGGATAGAAAGTAGATCCTGCATGAGAATTTTGTTACCTTTAATATTTAGTTAGAACACGAATGACCAGAACATATCTAAGACACCCACCAGGAAGAAGAAGTGGTGCTTGTGTATCAATGGCTTGTTTCTCGTCTAGAAACGCGAGTTACGAACTGCAGGATCAACGTCATAGAGACCTACCCTTGTAGGGAAGTATTTCTCCTACTAGCGGGCCCGACTTATCTAAAGGAGAGCTTGCAGTTCTGATAGGTCTGGTCCGTGTAATTGGCTTTTGATTTTTCATTGTACGGATGAATGGGATAACAACAGTGATATCTAGTGGATGAAGGATATAAACAGGGTGGGGATAGAAGACCAGGTCTACTTACGATCTTCGTCAGGTTTTGGATCCTCTTGATACCTTGATGGAATCCAATTTGCGGAGGATGCGAAGAAGAAAGGCTCGACATTGTATCTAGAAGAATGAGCTAGTTGTTAGACTGCATGTATGCAACAACCAATTCGCTCACCTCGTGCCCAAGATTTGGAGAACTGGTACTGTCATGTTCTCAACGAACAGCGCTCGCACTCGAATGTTCGGAGGCAGCTACACAGTACAATCTTATTAACTCGCCTCAAAACGTAAAACATGGGTGTGATACTCACTTGAGTTTTCAAATGATCCCAATATGTCCTTGGATTCTCGACTACGAAAGTTCGGTCGTCCTCCCTTTTTTCAAAGGTTCCATCTTTGAATACGTCCACCTTATGCACGCTGCAGGTCTCGTCATGAGTGGGTTTCAGTATCTTGCATCTCTCGACTTGGTCGCGCGTCCAATTTCCGAACAGACTTTGGGGGTACTGACTCCATTCCAAGCCTTGATGGAGCTCGCCCGGGGGAAGGGGGTGAACTTCGCTGGCATCAACGTCGAAATCCATCCACGGCCATGGAGCTGAAGGGGCGGCATGTCGGTATCTACGCGAGCAGCGGCACAACGTTTGTTAAGAAGGGTACCCTCTATCAGACGCCAGTAGCCTCCGCTCACATTGGCGCTGGGACTCTTGGAAGCTCAGAGATGTCTTTTTGTGGTTCATTTCCGTGCTGTTCTTGGTCGCTGGGGGGGAGAAGCTCTATGTCGATGACTACGTCGTTTTTCGTCTTCGCAGTGGAGTTGGACATCGAGGATGACAGCTAGGACGAGCCTCGTTCCTGAAGGCACGAGCGCTCGTTTGCTAAGCCTTTTTCTTATGCGAAAGAGAATAGAGAATATGCGTAGGGGCACCGTGACATCGTCGCGTGTTGCCAAGAACAAGGTGATTCAAACCCGTCGGATCCAGATCGGCACACACAACATAACACGAGTTAGTTCATTATTCACTAGCACTCGTCAGGCCTTCAGGTCCACCCGTGCGCATTATGGAAGCGTTGCGTCACTCGCCAAAACACATTTCGTAGTACTCGAGGCAACCTATGGACGCATGCAAGCGGCCTCACGGCTTCACGGCAACTTTCAAGGCCTCCCTGCTATTCATCTTGTCCAGTGCCTGTTGGTACTCACCGATCCTATACACATCAGTCACCTGCACTCTGTCAGTGGACAACTCTTCACGTGCTACAACAAACTACTACTCACCATGCCCTTGACGTTGATTTTTCCGCTGTCCAGGTAGGTTACTGCCCGAGGGAAACAATGCGTTTGTGCAAACGACCCAATGATCTAGCAAAATTCCGTGTCACGCTCGTGAATTAATACAAAAGGGTTGCCTTACCTTGATTTCATCCCCGAATATCTTCGACGGTGGCCAGTGCACACGGGCATCATTCGAGTAAACGCCATAGACCATGAGGGTCCCACCACGGCGAACGTAGTTGATGGAGTCATTGGCAACCTTTTCGTTGCCGGTGGCTTCCACTACAACATCGAACCCATATGGGTTATCCTCTCGAAATTTTTCCCACTGTGCAGAGGGGTCATCCCTATCCAACTCGATGTACTCATCGGCAGCCCCAAGTTGCTTGGCAAGCTGTGTCTTGATGCCTTTGTTTGCAGCAACCACAACTCTAGAGGTACCGTTTAACTTGAGCAATTGCGCTAGAATCAGTCCCGTTGGACCTGCTCCAATAACAAGCGCATCTATGCCGACGGGAGGGTTGAGTTTATCCATGCCATGGATGGCGCAGGCAGCTGGCTCGACCAAGGTCGCTTCTTCATCTGTGAGATTGTATATCTTGTACACTTTCTTGGCTGCACTGGGTCAGAGTTCCAGTCGTGTGGGTACATCAGCGTTACCATGCAGCGGAGCGCTCACAAGACAACATATTCGGCGAATCCACCAGCCATCGTAACTCCCAGGCCATTAAAATTCTCGCAAAGGAGAGATTGTCCACGACGGCAGTAGAAGCATTGTTCGCACTGGAAGTTGTGATTGGTACTAAAATCTTGATGCACACATGAAGTAGACCAGGAACATGACTTACAGTGATACCAGGATCGGCCACACAGTGGTCGCCCTCCACAAATCCTTTCACATTCTTGCCGACGGCAGCAATGGTACCAACGACCTCATGGCCAGGTATCAGCTGCCAACTAAAGGTGAGGTAGTTTGTATGCATCAATGAGGAACGAGCATACAGGAAATTTTGCAATGAACTCTCCTTCGTGAACATGACTGTCAGTCCCACAGATACCTGGTTGAGTTCCACCTGGTTAGGATATTCTACCATTCTGGATAGAAGGGACACACCACAACATGTCACTGTTATGCACGATTAGCACCCTAATGGGTCTCATATTACCACTGATATTGGCGACTTGCCTTTGAGTAAAACCTCATCGTCTGAGATGATTGGGATAGGCACAGAACGAATGTCAAACTGACGTGGCTACAGGATGCCCGTCTGTGAAAATGCGATACTCGCAGGTAATGAAGCTACGTGCCGCTTGATAGTATACTGCATTCATCATGATATGATACCTGTGGCCGACTAACTGTGTGTCGATAGACAGAAAAAGAAATGACGACAAGAAAGAAATTCAGCGAGTGGTACGATAGACCCCAACACAGCCTGGGATACCTCCGAGTGTCATGTTTATAGTAGTTCGCATGCTGGAGAGGACATTGCATTACGACCGTTCTTAACCGACAGAGGGCGGCCGCGAGGCTGCAAGTTTTCCCACCCCGAGTCTCCCAGGCAGCCTGCCAGTTGGGCACTGCAACTTGTAATATTATCGTTAGCATTCACACTGGGGTCCGGTTCCGAGTCTGCAGATGCATCAATCGTGATGTAAGACTCAACAACGTGATAGATCAACTAACATTGTGGGCGCTGGTATATGTATGTATTTATCGCCAACTAGACCGGTGATCGGACTACTGTCGACGCGGCGCGTACGATCTAGGTTCAAACGGGCGCTGGATATGTCTCGGAACCCCGAAGCTTCACCCTTCGAGAAAGAGGAAGAATGATGTGGCCAAGTGGAAGGAAGACTTAAACTTTGCATCAATAATGCAGCTGGTGGTGATCTCCTTAGCTTGATCATTGAACCAGAGAATGGGGCGCGGGCGGCACTAGATGTCTTAGAAATTCACACTGCGGTGCCACTGGATCCCACGGCCCCAATGCATGGTTGAGACAATAAACTAATAGACTGCCAATATTTTGTACACCAAAGGCAGACTGTGGGCGTATTCCCTTCAGGTTGCCCATTTGGATTCGGCTCAGCTCCGCAACGGGGTGATTTCTGTCTGGGGAACTAGTACAGTGTCCGACAGGTGAGTTGACACCATAAAGAGGAAATGGCTGCGAGAATGGGAAGCAGTTTTAGAATGAGCAACTGCCAACAGGGGACCCCAAGAACACCTCGGTAAGCACGATAGTCACTACCTTTACTCACCTACTTACGTATGCGGTCATTCGTGGGCCCGGGTCCGTGAAGAAATTAGAAATGGCCTCGGATGCTGGTATGTACATATCAACTCGTTGGTTCCGGGAAAGTGATAAGACAGCACATACCTTGTAACGTCGATATCATGGAATTCCTTGAGGGATATAGTCAATGAGACTCGCACGGAAATGGCACGTCCAACGATGCCGCCAACACCCTCTCCTGTTGATCGCGCGCGATCGCACTGCCCTCTCCCTCGTCGACATTGACGACGGCGCATCCCCAACGTTTCCGACCACCTTATCGACACTCAATCGACCCCTCTCACCACCCTCCTGCGACCTCGTTGAATACAACTATGGCACACCTCTCGGCACTGCTGAACTGCTCGTCAGCCCTCACGGCTCAACGGCTCAACGGTCGCCCCAGAGGACCCCCTCGATGCGCACACGCGCTTGACCAGCGTGACCACATCGCCCTCCTGGTCTCTCGTGGGCCCATTCGGCTGCAAGCGCGCACGACAACACCGTCGGCCCCAACGCGCGTGCCGAAATGGCCCTCGCGCCCTTCCTCATTACATCATGGTGTCGCCTCCTCTCGCCCCTCGTTGACGAGTACTTCGCCAACCCAGACCTGTTCTCGCACAAATGCGTGTCTCTCGGCTGGTTGACCCTTCCGACCACCACGCGGGCGACGAAACCCATTCTGGAGTGTCATGGACCGGTACTGGTAACAACTAGGTTGGCTGGCATGTCCCGTGTTGGCCGGCTGCTGTGCCATCGAAATTGAATTGTTCTTCACACATTTTATGCGTGTAGATTATTCCACAACGAAATCGCCTATATGCCGGGCAATTTACCAATCAGACTGCTCACTGCATGCCGTCTCTCATCATTGGCGTGGCTGTTCAGGTTGCCTTGCTTGATCGCGGCGGGAAGTTTTGCACTATCAAGTGTGATCCGAGCCTGAGCAGGCTGCAAACAATCGTGATCATTGTTTTTACCATGATGTGTGCAGTATGCGTGGGTCGAGCGTTTGTAGTACATAGTTTGTCTCAGTAATTCGGGTTCCAAAAACAAGAAGGAGGAAAAAAAACAAGGACTAGGTACCGACCTAAGGAGCTGAAGGGAAACGCAAGATATCGCCATGGGTGGCTAGTAGCAGGCGAATCTGGACGAGAAACAGCGTATTATGTCGTCACTTATGTGGTGACCTGAGCTGATCCTCCTCCGTTGAGAACGTGGGCTTCACGCCAGCAGTGCAATACGGTTTCCCAAACCTAATGGTAGGGTGATTCGCTTGGTGATCGGATGCCGGGTTATACGGGGTAGTAGGGGGAACTGTGAAGGAAGGGGTAAGGTTGTGTCCTCAATGGGGTTCTCTGAGTTCTGTGCTTCTGGCATCGAGAACACGCGGTGAAGGTGAGTAGAACCGTATCATATCATACGGCTGAGGTTGAACGTCGAACGATGTCTTGAATGATAAGATCTCAACGCAGGGAGTCAGACAAAGGCTGAGATATGGCTAGACCCGTCCAGACAGATTGAGCTCTTGTGAGCGTGCGGTCCCCATAACAAGATCATCAGACTGCACCCGTAGTTTAAGCTTTTGTGTGGGTGCGTGCGGTCATAACAAGATCTCGCGATATCGGAGACATTTATCAATCTGCCAAAAACAGTAATAGGGTGTCCGAGGGTCATGTAGGTGTACAATTAGCCGAAATGGTGCAATAAAAAGTGGAGTGAGTCTCGTATATTGCTTTGGTCCTGCCAGTGTTTCTCGAAGGTTGACCCCTCCCATCAAGTAGAGCGTACTCTTTTCTCGTTGCCTTCCCTTCGACTTCTACACAGGTATGTCTGGCCTCCAGTCTTCTCACTCATCGACTGGACTCTCTCGTGTGCTTTAGGCACTCCGAGCCTGCAATGCGCGGCCCTCTATTACCCCTCACTGGGCGTGCAGTCTACAATCCAATAGAGACCATCGTCGCTTTCTTCATTATTGGCACCCTCGCCTATTTCCGCATCCTCTCTGCCATCAAGCACTCCGCCTTCTTTGCTCCCGCCTTTCCTTTCTCTCCCAGCGCGGCCCACGCTTTGCTACGCGATGGTCAATGGGTCGTCGTCGATGAAAATTTGTATCAAGAAAGGATACCAAACTTGCGTACGCAAAAACTAGAGCTTCAGCAGCTTGTATTCTCTCAAGCAGAAGCTGTGGACGCGGTACGCGTTCGCCAACCATGCCCCTTATGACACGCTGACATTGCGTTAGGCGATGTCGAAGTCGTTTGACAGGGCTGACCTTGTTTCATCCATTGGCAACTTGACAAATTATATTTCTAACGAGTTCGTTACCCCCTCTGGAGAGACTTACTCTGTTATTTGCTTCCATGCGACCGTTAAAGATGCCTGCTTTACGGATGTATCAAACCAAGCTTCGGGACAACAGATTGTTACTCTGTCATTCTTGCCAGATACCCAGGACGAATTTGCTAACGCCCTGAAGGCTGAGCTCTCTCTTCCTGCAGATTTGTTTGGGATCAAGTATCAGATACAGAGTCACTCTGGTGAAAGCATTCGTGAAATGAAGAGTAGCAAGTGGATCGCTTACGCTGCAAGCGCCTTCACCATGCGCTTCTGGGAACTTGCAAAGGTTAGTTTTTCCGATCGCAAAGTATCGCATCGATTGAAGTACTTACCGAATTCCAGAAAGCCGATTCTCTGGACATTCTTCTCGTCCTTGCCGGTTATATTTTGATGCATACGTCATTTATCCGCTTGTTCTTGGCATCGAGAGCCCTGGGTTCTAACTTCTGGCTCTCTACCGCCATCCTTTCATCGTCTGTTCTTTCTTTCATGCTTGCCCTTCCGCTGTCATATTACTTCGAGATTCATCTGGATCCAATTAGCTTGTCGGAAGCTCTCCCCTTCTTGGTCTGCACCGTTGGATTCGATAAGCAACTTCGGTTCGCAAAAGCCGTTTTCAATCATCCACATCTCACGACTCCTGTCAAGGAGGGTCGCTGGAGAGGCCAGATGAAGCCAGCTGGCGAGGTGGTCTTTGATGCGATGCAAGCAAGTGGAAATCACATTCTTCGTGACTATGGATTGGAGATCGCAGCCCTCCTTTTGGGCGCTAGAAGTAAAGTTGGTGGTCTCAAGGAGTTTTGCGCCCTCGCAGCGCTGTCTTTAGTACTCGATTGCCTCGTGTTTGGCACCTTCTACGCAGCAATCCTGACAATTATGGTCGAGGTGTGTTTGTTTTCATTTGTTTCTTCACTCAATTTGGGTATTACCCCATATTCGGGTTAGGGTCCCTGTTACTGACACTACACTCTTTGGATACCCAGGTCCGCAGGATCCGAACTGCACGTGTGTTGACTAGATCCCGGAGTACCGCAAACCTTACGGCTGAGGGCACCGTCAGCGCACTGATCCGATCATCATCTTCTCAACCTGTGGAACCTAGTGGTCTCGGCCACAAGCTTTCGGCCACTCTGCTTGGTACCAAGGGTTCCATGTTGAGGGACACGCACAGCCCCCCAGCGGACGCGAAGGGCCAGAACCCAGTTGCACGACTTAAGCTTCTTTTGGTATGTCTAGCCTCCTTGCTTGACTTCTATGGCCCTTACAGATCGTCTCAGATCGTCTCCTTCCTAACATTGCACATTCTCAACTTTACGACCACGTTGGCTCCGGCTTCACCCACTCGCTCTGGTTCGAGAGGTTCTCTCCAGGCTCTGGGTGATCATCAGCCCGAATCCAAGAAAGTCGATATAACGTCCCGTGCTGTTGCTAGCGTGCTTGATACCATTGCGGCGCTCAATCCTTTAGACACCACTATATCTCCCGTTGACGTGTTTGTCAAAGTTGCTCCTCCTCTGCACATCAACGCCATTCCTCCAGCACGCCCCCGTGCACTCTTCAGATCCAGCGAGATTATTGACAACTTTATGTCTGGCTGGACCAATCTTGTTGGCGACCCCGTCATCTCGAAATGGATTGTATTTGTCCTCGCAGCCAGTGTGGTCCTGAATGGCTATCTTCTTAAAGGCATAGCGGAGGGCGCTATCAGAGGGCTACAACCCCAAAATGTCCGTTTCAGATCCGTTGGTCCCGTTAACAGGGATAGAAACGTGGATGAGAAGGTGGAGACGCCTCAAGTGAAGTCCACTGCTATACGCCGCAAACCAGCCTTTGCAGTGGGTTCCCCTAGGTCGAGATCGCGCGACTCCGGAACTACTAACTCACCCGAAACTACGCCGTCGACTCCCCTTGATTCTAAGCCCATACTCGCGCCCATAGTTATCCCCACTGTCAACGAGTCCAATGGTGTACCCGCTCTCCTTCTGGATATGAAGCTTCGCGCCCAAACTGCGCCGCTTGTCACCAAAGAACCACATGTCGATATTCCCGTACGTCCCTTGCAGGAATGCATCGATATTTTTGAAAATGGGCCGCGACCAGTCCAAGTATCGTTGTCCATGTTGAATGATGAGGAGATTATTCTTCTCGCACGAAACGGCAAGATTGCGGCTTACGCGCTGGAGAAGGTTATTGGCGATTATGAGCGCGCTGTAGCAATTCGGAGGGCCTTGATTTGTGAGTTATCTGCACCCGGGTTTCTTCATCTGTTAATACTGGGCATGATTAGCTCGGGCAACCCCTACAAAAACTTTGGAGAGTTCTGACGTGCCGATGGCGAACTACGACTATTCTCGAGTCTTCGGTGCATGTTGCGAAAACGTCGTTGGATACATACCCATTCCACTGGGCATTGCTGGACCTCTAACTATCGACGGGGAGCAAGTACACATTCCGATGGCTACTGCTGAGGGCACCCTGGTTGCATCCACGTCTCGTGGTTGCAAGGCACTCAACTCAGGTGGAGGTGTCACGACGGTTCTTACCTACGATGGCATGACTCGTGGTCCTGCTATCGACTTCCCGTCGATTGTGATGGCTGCCGAGGCAAAAGAGTGGGTGGACTCCGACGAAGGATACGAGATCATCAGGGAGGCATTTGAGTCGACTTCGCGGTTCGCTAAGCTGCAGAGACTCAAGACTGCTATTGCTGGACGGACGCTCTTTGTCCGCTTTGCGACGAAGACGGGTGATGCCATGGGTATGAATATGATCTCGAAGGGTACGGAGAAGGCGCTCGAAGTGATGCAACAGCACTTCCCTGAGATGGTCACCCTCGCTCTCTCTGGCAACTATTGCACGGACAAGAAGCCTGCCGCCATCAATTGGATCGAAGGTCGTGGAAAGAGCGTTGTTGCCGAGGCTGTTATTTCCGGAAAGGTGGTGAAGACCGTTTTGAAGACAACAGTGGAGGCGTTGTGCAACCTGAACTTAAAGAAGAACCTCGTCGGCAGTGCCATGGCTGGTTCAGTTGGTGGCTTCAATGCACACGCAGCGAACATTCTCACTGCGATTTTCCTCGCGACTGGTCAGGATCCTGCCCAAAATGTGGAAAGCTCAAATTGCATGACCCTTATGGAACCGTATGTGACTGTTATTCGGATGCATCGCATGACGCTCACCCCTGAACAGGACGAATGACGGAGAGGATCTCTTGATGACTGTCACCATGCCTTGCATCGAAGTTGGCACTGTTGGAGGTGGAACTGTTCTAGCTCCCCAGAGTGCAGTGCTGGAGATGCTCGGAATCAAGGGTCCCCACCTAACCGAACCTGGTGCGAATGCCCAACGGCTCGCTCGTATCATTGCTGCATCTGTCATGGCTGGAGAGTTGTCCCTCCTTAGTGCTCTTGCAGCTGGCCACCTCGTCCGCGCGCATCTAGTGCACAATCGCTCTCAGGCAAACACTCCGATCTCCTCTCGCCCTGTAACCCCGAGTATTTTGTCCCGCCAGCCTACATGGGAACTTGAACAACATTCGCGCAATCCCCTTTCACACTCGTCATCCACGTCATCCTTACCACCATATTCGGAATCCAAGCAATCTGAGCGTTGATCATCACGACGATACTCAATCACATCTGTTACACATTCAATGTTACCTTTTTCACAACCTTTTCGTGTGCACAAATGCAAGTACGAAGTTGTTGGTTGAGTGTAAGGTTGGTTCGCAGGAAGCGTGCTCGCGTTGGGGTACCTGCACGGAACGCTGGATAGATCTCTACTAAGTTTTAGGATACACTTGCACCAATTAATGTATTTATATATATTTTTGGAAGCGCATTGTACTGCATAGAGGATATCCATGTTACTATGCGCTTACGTTTGTTGTGTATGAGAAGGAAAACCACCGCTAAGTTCGGGTACCAGCGAAGAGCCTGGCATCGACCATGAACCTGGGACCCTACTACAGGACAGCGCTGATCGGTGCTCGCATTGC
This sequence comes from Leccinellum albellum, assembly GCA_038090015.1. Lineage (NCBI taxonomy): Eukaryota > Fungi > Basidiomycota > Agaricomycetes > Boletales > Boletaceae > Leccinellum > Leccinellum albellum. Next base: position 33,656 of record JBBPLX010000139.1, read on the forward strand.
TCATATACCTTGCGGATCCATTCATTCATGCCGCTCGCTGACCCTTTCATCCGTCGAGGGACCGAAGTATCCCCCGCTCGAACGCCGCACGCTCTCGGTTTACTTCAGAGACGAGATCCTCGCAAAGTACGCGGAGAGACCTGCTCTAGTATGCAGACAGGAGCGACCAAGGGCGCACGGTGGTCCTCCTTCGGCTAATACGGGTGTCAGCACCCACCTCGCCTGGGATTTCGGCGAGTTCGACCGACACATCCACGCGCTCGCAAGGGGCCTCGTATCCTTGGGCGTCGGAAAGGGTGACCGTGTCGCGGTAGTGATGGGCAATAATAGGTGCGCCTCTCGATTATGGTTAGACTCGAATGCTGACTCGGTTGTGGATGATCCGACGGCAGCTCGTATGCGATGTTGCAATGGGCGTGCGCGAGCGTGGGCGCGATTCTGGTGACGCTTAACCCTGCATACCGTCTCAACGAGCTCGTAAGTCGTTTCATTCTTGGTCTTGACCATGGTCTGTGTCTGAGCAACGGAGCCTTTCGATCGCAACGTGTTGAAAATTTGATCCGGTCCTGCTTGCCGACGACACCGGTTTTGAATTATCATGATGCCTTGCACGACGTGATTCCTTACTTCTGAATCCCATCGACTCGCAGGTGAACACCCTCAACATAGCGGGCGTGTCCCATCTCTTCGCGGTCCCGCGTCTCCGGAGCTCGCGATATGTACATATGCTGTCCGACGCGTTTCCGGACCTGCGGAACTCCGCCCCGGGAGACGTTCGGTGCGAAGCGCTCCCGGCGTTGCGCAACCTAGTCGTCGTGGACAACATGGCGGATCGGTGTGCGTACGAGAAGGAGGTTGCGGATACCCGGTGCATCGTCGATTGGCAGGAGATGCTCGTGTGGAGGGAAGACGGGGTGGAACAGCGACGCGTGCATGAGTGTACGAACGAGCTGCGGTCGGACGACGTGATCAATTTGCAGTTCACAAGGTACGTTTTTTCGAGTTTTGGCTGGCTGCGGATTGTAACTTTGGTCGTTGTAGTGGGACGACGGGTTCGCCCAAGGGTGCTTCCGTGCGTGCTTTTCTACCACTGTATGCTCATGGTTGATGAGCGATGATGTATGTTAGTTGACGCATCTCAATATTTTGAACAATGGCCTCGGGAACGGTCGTTGTATGCAGTTCACTCCTGATGACGTTCTCTGTGAGTATCATCTCTAACAAATACGTGACATTGACACGGAATACGGTGTATAGGTAATGTTCCACCTCTGTTCCACTGTTTTGATGAGTACTCTACTGTGCGCTCCATCGTTCTTTGTATATCTGACTCTCGTTCATCCTACACGCCTTGTGCTAGGAAACTTGGCCGCATGGTCGCATGGCGCCTGTGTCGTCTATCCTTCCGAGACGTTCGATCCGGAAGCCATCGTTGATGCCGTCGAACAGGAGCGGTGTACTGCATTGCATGGTGTACCCACACATTTCCTTGGAGTGTTGGCCGAGGTGCAACGGCGACAACAAGCAGGAGAGAGTCCTGATTTTAGTCGACTGCGGTAGGTCAAACGCGGAGCCTTTGCGGACAAGATTAAAGCCAGAATGATGAAACAGGACTGGCATCGCTGCTGGATCGCCGATACCCATAGATCTGATGCGCCAGCTGATCGATAAACTGAACTTGGTGGACCTAACGGTCGCATATGGCATGAGTGCGTTTCGAAATATGAGCCCCTGTAGTATTGACTAAGTCATTGCGAATTAGCGGAGACGAGGTGGGATTGACTGAGGAGACAGTCGGAGATGGACTAACGTGGTTCCGCAGCCCAGTTTCTTTCCAGTCCACACCTGCAGATCCGATCGTGAAACGCGTGGAAACGGTGGGCAAGGTGCAGCCTCACGTAAGAGCAAAGATTGTGGATGGGGAAGGAAGGATCGTTCCTGTTGGAACGCCTGGTGAATTGTGTGTCACAGGCTACCTACTACAGAAAGGGTGGGTCGCGTCCGTTACTGGTTTTCTGCAGTTTTATCGAATCTAGTAGGTATTGGGAAGATGACGAGCAGACGAGAAAGGTCATGCGTCCAGACCCCGAAGACGAATCCGTCGTATGGATGCATACGGGTGACGAAGGTATCATTGACGAGGAAGGTTACTTGAAAAGTGCGTCTACCACTCGAATGCGATGCATGACCCTGACCAAACTTTGTTGCAGTTGTTGGTCGAATCAAGGTACGTCTCTAATGTATTCATGGTACGGGACCTGGATGACTGAAGTGGAATTAGGACATCATTATCCGTGGCGGAGAGGTGGGCTCTCGTCAAGTAATGCTTGATCTAGTTTCTGATTTCAGCCAGAATTTGTTCCCCGTTCAGATAGAGAATGTCTTAACTGCACACCCTTCTATACGAGAAGCAGCGGCGGTGGCGGTTCCAGATGCAAAGTACGGCGAAGTGGTCGGAGCATGGATAGTGCTCGAGCCGGGCGCCCCGAGGATGTCCAAGGAGGTTGTCTGCCAAGTGGTACGGGACGGTATGAATCCACAGGTGAGTGTTGTTAGTATATTGGGTCGGTTATGTTCCTATGTATGTGCTGTAGAATGCGCCTGCGTGGGTGTGGTTCGTCGGGGAAGGCGTGGACGCGGAGGAACTGCCAAAGACGGCGAGCGGGAAGGTGATGAAGCACATATTGCGACGGTGGAGCGGTAACTTTGCCGAGGACGGGATTGGGCGTGTGAATTAGTTTCCAAATAGGTAAAGTGGTATGACAAGATTTAAATATCGATTAATTTCATTGTCGTGAAACTCGTCGACCATGTCCAAACGTATTCGCATCTTCACCGTCGATGACCTCGCCGCACACAAGTCGGCCCAGAGCTGCTGGATCTCGTTCAAGGGAAAGGTCTATGATGTCACCCCCTTCGTCACTGACCACCCCGGAGGTGACGACCTCATCCTCGACCACGCCGGAACGGACGTGGAGAACATCATGAAGGACATGGACTTCCATGACCACTCGGATTCTGCATACGACATGTTGGAGGAATACGTGATTGGTCGCCTAGGTACTGAAGCAACCACCGTTAGTGACAGTGCGTCTTGTGCCCATTTCTCCATAACTTGGTCTGATATTGCCCAAAGACTGGGAAGCGACGGATGACTTCCACCCGGAAGATACGAACTCGGCAGAAGACTTTGCAAAGACTCAATTTCTCAACCTGCAGGAACCATTGCTCCGGCAGATGTGGAACGCGAATTTTAGGTGTGTTTGAATGTAGCATTTTAATATTTTAGACTTAATGCATTCTCTTTCCAGCAAATCATTTTATCTGCAACAGGTTCATCAACCACGGCATCTGAAGGAGTCTGCACGTCTATTTGGTCCCTCCATGCTGGAGGTGAGTCTACCATGATACCTCCAGCCGCTATTCGCCTGACTGCGTCGCTAGATGTGCACTCGCACGGCATGGTATGTGGTGCCCCTCTTCTGGCTACCCATCGCGGCCAATCTCTTCCTGCGCTCCATGTTACAATTCACGATACCGATACCCTCTTTCTGGAATGCGCCCCTATTCCCCCTCTCAGTCCTGTCCCACCTATCGATGTCCGCTTTTCTGAAGACGTTGCCCTGCTTCTTCTTGGGTAACTTTTTGTGGACATTGATTGAATACGGAATGCATCGCTTCCTCTTTCATATTGACGATCTCTTACCTGATCACCCCGTCTTCTTGACTCTGCATTTCTTGCTCCATGGGATTCATCATTATATGCCAATGGACCGGTGAGTCAGACTGTCATTGCGCGGGTGCCCTTTGTTCATTATTTTCAGTTTGAGACTTGTCATGCCGCCAATTTTGTTTGGTGTCCTCCAAGCTCCATTTACGTACCTTGGATATACATTATTCCCAGTCGCCATTGCCAACGGTATCATCTCTGGCGCGTTTATATTCTGTCAGTGTTTTTCCCTCTTCATCTACCAAACCGTATTCCTCACCATCACTATAGATGTCTTGTATGATTGCATGCACTATGCGTGGGTAATCCCTTCTCCATCCTGGCTCACATGCTCATCCCTTGCAGGCTGCATCACACCAGACTCCCGGCTTACATGCGTGAGATGAAGAAGTACCACTTGGCTCATCACTACAAGAACTTTGAGCTCGGGTTCGGCGTGACGAGTGGGTACTATCTCGTCGCGTCCAATTTCCCTCTGACTCTTGTGATACAGGCAAATTTTGGGATCATATCTTCAATACCGTACTCCGGGTGTAAGAACGAGGCACCTGGGACCTATTAGAGAGTATATTGGATGAACGATGGACGTTGCTTGGTTATTATCTTACCATAGAGTAATGCTTCGAGCTACAGTTTTAATGCACAGCCACCTTTCATTTGGCATAGTGTCTCACTAACATAACTACGTTGAGAGGATGCCAGCGAGCAAGGTCAGTATCGGGGTGGACGAGGCATCTTTGCTCAAAGCCTACAAATTATCCACCATCAATCCGACGTGAGCCCCTCCGAGCGTTGTAAAATGGCTTATTGATATGCATAGTTGCTAGGAAGTGGGAAGAAGTAGATTATGACTTGGAAGACACACTGTCCGATGTCGTCACTTCGGTCGGTGGGGATGGTGACGGCGATCCGTTAGGTCTGGGTGCCAAAGCCGAGTACATCAATCAATTTATCACGTCCCAACATCTCATTGACCACATCGTTCAGTCTCAGGGCCATGGACACCGAAACAAGTAGGAACTTGCTACTATTCGTGGTCCTGCAAGCTCCGGGTCTGACAAACGTGTAGGGGCTACTGTCATGTTGAGCTCGAAGTCGTTCGACCCCAAAGCGTTCTTGGCTGTTGTTCATCCCAACGCAACGTACCAGGATTTGGCTGCTGGCATATCCCAACTCCAGGCGTCCATAGACGCACGTTCGGAACAGGTTCGGGTGCTCGTCGAGGACAACTTTGATCGTTTCGTTGCGGTGAAAGCCTCCACGGATGGTATGTCCTACGAACGTATCACTCCTGTCTGTCGCTCACAGTGCACAAAGCTCTATATGCTGAAATGCGAGAGGGCCTCTTGTCCGACGCGAGCGACTATGCGTCGAAGCCGCTCACCGATCACCTGAAACGTAGGCTAGCGCGTTGGGCATTCACCGTCATGCGGCTCTCTATCTAAGCATCCGTCTCTTCAGGTTCCACCGTCAAGGCCAACCAGGTGTTTCTCCCAGTCTTGGAGAATTCCGCCAAGGCTCAGAGACTGCGTTCTACGCTTTCTGTGTTCGAACGTTCAAAATTCTTTTTCAGTCTATCCGGATCTCTTGCGGAATCTATCGAAGCGGTTGGTTGGGGAATTACTTTACTGTCGTGCGTGTTTGTTCTGACTGATTTTCTTCGCGCGCAGGGCAAGTACGAGGCTGCTTTGCGGACGTATAACAAGGGCAAGTTCCTACGAGAATCTCGCCAAGGGCAAATAGCGCCTGCTGAGTCTGGCGCCAACGGTCGGTCGGATGGATTCATGTCCGAACAAAAGCGGATACTAGATAAAGTCTGGTCAAATGTTGAAAAGGTCATGGCGGAGATGAAATCTCTACTCCTGTCCAAACTGCAAGAGCCAAGTCGGAGCGTCGAGGAACAAGAGAAAACGATAGAGTATGTGGCTCTATGTTGGCGAATGCGCATTTCCTCATTGTTCGGAAGGATTTTATTGGAACTGAACACTTCGGAGGACCCGATATGGACCTATTTTGACAGTCAACATACTCACGTCATGAGACAGATAAACGCTTCGTATCGATCTGGCGTTGAGGCTATCAATAGTGTGTATAAGCTTCGCGGATGAGAGGTCTTGTTAACCTTTCTCTAGATGCACTGAGCAAGGCTCCACCTGAAATCGGTGATCCTACTGGTCTCAATGCCTCACTGACATTCCAATTACACACATGCATGGCTTCCCTCGAGACCAAGCAACCTGAAAATATCATTGGTAGGTCGTGGCATGGTTCTTAGTTGGGTTATTGTCCAACGAATTTGCAGCCCAGGGTGGTGGTCATGAAGTTTGGAATGCTATCTTCAAGATGATCAAGAACATGTCTGAAACCCTGCTTTCTTCGCTGCCCAATTTCTGGAAGGTTGCTAGAAGCTTTATTGAGGGAAAGTTCAAGAGGGTGTGTTTGACACTCACTCCCTGGAATAGGATAATCTGCTAACGGTAACAATCCCAGCCGTCCGGCTCCCGTCGAAGTGCTCAACAATGTTATCAAATGGCGCTCGACATCGTGAAGCTCTATGTTTCGCTTGTGTCCGAGTTCTTTAGTCTTTCTGACGCGGCAGTGACGCAAAGGAATAACAACAACTTACCACCAAAACTGCTACCGAAACATTCGAACTCCTTGACTACCGCCCATTTCTTGATCAAGATTCTCATGGAGATTCAAGATTGTGCCAGTGAAGTCGAGGGGATGGACATCGTCCCTGAGGCTGGCTCAAGTCTGAGGAATCTCACAGATAGCGCACGATGGAAATTCGGTGACATTCTCGTCCACGTCTGGTTGCGAGGTTGTTGATTCCTTTGAATTTCTCTGTGTATATTGCTGATAATGATGCCGAACAGATGCAACCCTATTCCATTACCTCGAGACATGGACACCGTCCACGTCAGATCCTTCCGTGACACAGTTCATGTCTTTACTGGAGGTGTTCCAGAGGCATTTAACTACGTCTGTGTTGAAGCTCTCTGGAGGGATCGAGTTATCGTCGACGACTTCCTCATTCCGGACCATACAGCAGAACCAAATCTCACCTGCATATATGGCAAAGATCACTAAGGCATTTTTGGATGCGGTTCACGCGTTTTTGGCCGGCTTAGTTCTCCTAACCGCTCCCGAATGGTCAGTAACGACAGAGACTTCAGGTCTGGTTCAGCAATCGCTGTCGAAACCGTTTGATTTAAACGACGTTGTGAGTACAGCAGGTCGATCGATATCTCAACCGCCTCATCATAGTCGAGTAGGACACCAGACTTCTTCTCATGCTATCCAACTTCGTGTACCTTTCGGGAACCCTGATCCCTAACATGATCTCTCAGCTCGAAGGTGCTTGTGGTGTACCGAAGGAAGACGACCGAAATGTGCGTTCCCTGTTCTCATATTTTCGGGAACGACGTCAACGGGCCTTGTTTTAGGCCCTCACCAGGGTAGTACAAACGTTGGACAAGAGGTTATTAGATTCATATGTGAAGCCCAAATCTGGTATGGTGACCAAGATACTGCGGGAAGGTATCCTGGATCATGACATGGACTGGTACGAGACCCCCCAGCCAACCGGTAAGCACGAGGTCTCGATGCCCGTTGATGCCAAGATTTTGAATTTCAAATAGGAATTCGGCCCTATATGTACCGAGCATCGATGACGCTCGTGGAGATACACGCACAAGTCAGCCGCGTTGCGGAGGGGCTACTTGATCGTGTTTTACACGCGCTCGTTGAAGACGCCGCCGACGAGGCTTTGCACTCATTCCAGCAAGTCAAACGATTTGGCATGGGTGGCATGTTGCAAGTAAGAGGGCATCATCGTTGCTCGTTCTGGGAAATCTCATAACCTCATTCTCAGGCGACACTCGAGATTGAATTCATACATCAAACGCTCGCCCGATACGTTTCGCCAGCAGCGACCAAGACGCTTTCCGAGCTGTACAACAAGATATCGATGGCGTATTCCCGACGCCCCGGGGACGAGAACCTGCAGGGACACCTTGACGATGTCAAGAGGATACTGGCCGAGAGTCGGCGGGCGACGAGCATTGAATTTATGTGTTTCAGGCAGCCAAAGGAAAGGGTTGGTTCAAAGGCCACGGGCGGTAAGTCGAAATCCAAAGGAGAGGGCTCGTCCCGTTCTATCGGACAGAAGCGGTCGGGTGCTTAGGTGTACATCAACTTCCATTCACGTTCGGATACTTACAGTACCTCGTAAGAGTAATATGAGGCGTGGCGGGTGCTCGGATGCAGTTTCATTTTGCTTCGATGATGTTCCATTGCAATGCGGCACGCCACCAAACTGTTCCTGAGGGGGGCCCTCGCTGCAAATGGATTTATGTGATCCTTGTGAAGCGCCTGGCGATGCAGGTTGTTTCGACGTTGAATCATGGCATGATGATAGAACGTTGACGCGGGGACTTCACTGAACCGACGCTGCCTCGAATCAATGCTGGACTCGTTAGAAGGAATGAGCCTTCTCCCGGTCCCTAAGTTGTCAAGATGCACCTTAATCCCATGGGCATCATTGATGGTTGCTGGCAAGGATGCCCTTCTAACGCCGTAACTACTGCAAATTCATTCAGGTCGCTCAAGCTTGGGGCACCAATCATCGACCCAGGGAGGTCGCACGCATGCTAGGGTCGGTGATTTTTCTTAGCCGGGGCGAGCGTCTAGACGTTGCTCGGTAGCGCCGATATCAGGCAACGCACGTCAAGCACCAGCATCTCACTCTCAGCGCCCTTTTTGTTCCTCCGTCCCCTGCTTTGATTCCCTTGATTCCGACGATGACTGCCCCAGCCGGTATCCGAGTGATGCTCCCTCATAACGACTCGAGGAGCGACTTTAGCCAGCTAGACGTGTCAGAGCTTAACAACGAGTACAAGGTGCCGCCGCCTAAGTGCGTGTTTTTAAGCGCTTTTTTTCCTTCCTGTGTGGCTTGCTGTGGAATAACGAACTTATTGGTTATATTAGATACCGACATGCAGCGCCATCGGCACCATGGCCATGGATGGAATTCGACCAAGACGAAGCCGAGGTCAGACCACTTACGCCTATGGAGGATGCACTCTGGACCCGATACCCCACAAGTCACTTTGGGAACTGGACAGCGAAGCAGGTGGACCGATGCCGCATGCTGACGATATGTGGAGACAGCTACGAGTGTCAGATACATAAAGTGGAGGTGTGTAAAAATGGGGATTTTCGCAAGCTCGAGGAGGCGGAGCGAACGCGCAAGATAGTCTCGGAGCCTGCCGTGGTGAGGGATTACTGGGACGAATTGCACAGACCAGTGAGCGCTTCGTTTTCGCACCGGTTTTACCGGTGGTGGTTCTAAGGTGTTTGATAGCTCGACCCAAATCTCCGCGTCCAAGCTCTCTTCGTCGAGTCCATCACCTTGAATGTGTTACAGATACTGGGTGCAAGGTGCATTTTCTGCGACTAGGGCCTGTTCTACCCTCATGGTTTCTTAGATATGACATCGAGCCCTTTTTCTTCGCCTCCTCTGCAAACTGGATTCCCTCGCGATACCAAGAGAACCCACATCCTGGCAAAGGAGATCGTGCGTGATCTGACTCGTTGGATGTCATGTCTGTGTCCGGCTCACGCTGTCTAGATATCACCGTCGTCCTACCATTCGTAAGAGCAGTCAGTAATGAACGACTGAGGTCCACCCCATTGCCAACAAACGAAATTCAATACCTACCTGGAAAAGCCCCCATTACGGGTATCTGTCGTATTCGATTTTGGCCCCACAGTTATTAATGTTAGGTTTCAGATAAAAATCAGACCATCGATACCCAAGCCCCGCTTGTCCTCTCCGGTGTGTAGTTGTGACAGAGTGTCCCGTGCACCCATCCTCACGATTCCTCAGAACGGAAGATATTGTTACAAGATTTGCTCGCTATACACATGATCCGCGATACGGAAACAAATGTCATCATATCATACCACCATCATTCGCAATTCCAAAAGACGACAGCAAAACGCCTACAATCTCTAGTACAGAGAACAGGTGATAGTGTATATTGGTCGAAGATCTATCACAAGACGAAGGATCCAACGTTTATATTTCTTTCTATCCTTTGGTATCCACTGTATGCGTGGGACGAGGCGCTCGAGGAGCTCTATGCGCATCTGACCAAGCAACTCGTAAGACACGAATCCTTCAAGTGTTATATGTGCTCAAGTCATCCGTGCAGGAAACCACTCGAGCCGAAAACGCCAGCCAACATACTGCACTCACGCGAGAGTTGCACAAGTTGCAAGCTCACTTGTTGTATTATCAACAGCTTCTATGTGACTTTTCCAAGTCGGTCGAATTTGTGTTGAAAACGCACAACCCGGCCATGGACGCAGAGTCGATCACCGACGCTGATCGAGAGAATTCCGAGGATGTGATGAAACTTGAGGCAAACAACCTATTATCCGAGATCCAGAGGCTGGACAAGCAGCGGGAGATACAATCCGACCGATTAGAAAACGCGATAAGGCTGGTGCGTTTCGCGATGTTTCTTTGATCCATTGTGGACTTCTTCCTAATGAAACGTGACTAGGCGTTCGCGACCGTCAATATCGAAGACAGCCACAGCATGCAGCAGCTGACCATGGCGACTCTGAAGGATTCTGCTGCCATGAAACAAGTGAGTATAAACGCTCATGGTGCTTTTGCGATGCTTATTACTGGTTCTCTAGATTTCGTACCTGACTGTAGTATTCCTGCCTGCCAGTTTCCTCGCCGTGAGTACTCTCCCCGTCGCTCGCCTTGCCTGTATGAAGCTCACGGTGACGTCGATAGAGTGTATTCGGAATGAACGTCATGGAGATTAACCCCGGCACGAGCGAGACCTTGCCCAAGTATATCCAGAGCACCGTCATCCTGACGGTGATCACCGCTTGGTTTGTCATCGCCCTCCAAGAACATAGTTCATTCCACAGGGGTGGTCATCATTACGTGGAGCGTATCTTTTGGCCAGGGTTTTATGGCTACCGTTTTATGGGGAAGATGATGACCGAGGCCAGAGAACGGTATCGTCAGTGGCGGCTGAGGCGTTAAGCCTAACGGACAGATGGGGACGAGCAAATTGTCGATAAACGGCCAGATTTCCAGGGTGATATATCGTTTTCTTGCATATGTGGGTTTGGTTTGGCACTGAGATGGACTTGAATATGGTCATGGCCCTGATTTTAGACATCACGATAGGTGTTTGTTGCGACATTTCATTTAGTATGTTGTTCTGTCTAATGTAATTGGGCTTGTTTTTTGTTTTTGTTTTTGTTCTTTTGTATGACTCCAAGACTGATGGTCTCCAGTTCGGGTGGAACTTCACCCCAATCACAAACGGTGCAGCTTAGTGCCGATCCCCAACGCCCGAACAACTGGTCTCATTATGAATGAAGTGTTGAATCTGATGACCCTGCTGAAATGTGGCAAATTTTTGTGTAGTAATGGCTTGCCTTTTATGAAAAATTCAATGAGGTAGCATGTAGCTCTGACCGAGTCTGACATGCAGGCTCAGATAGTAACAAGAGCTTACATCAAGCATCAGGCAATGCTAGTATGTACAATATCAGGAAGAGAATCATAGCAAGATTAGCAGGGCAAAGCTTTTATGCAAGCACCATACCACACTTGTTACTGGTAAGTGAAAACATTCCTCAAACCTGACATTCAGACTTGACACATCCTTCATAATGATATTAACGTCAGGGACATGGCATGTAGGAGACAGTCCAAGTCGTTACCGAATCATGTCCCCAGTGTCACTAAGACGCAGCAAAAAAGAAAAGCAACCTGGCCTTTCATCCCTCAGCTCATCAATCACCATGGGCCGCACCTTGTCGGGGGATTAGACGATGCTTCTGAGATGAATATCGAAAGCGTTAGCTAATTGTCGGCGGTAACAGCTGCTATGAGGACGCTGGAAGGTATTCACGTCTGAACAAATCGTCATACTCCGATGTGGTGGCCTCAGACGGAGGGTCCCGCCTTCAGTTGATGTGGGGAGGGTTCTTCCAGCGAATATAAACATCCGCCATTCCCATTCCCAGTTAGCCTGAAAACGAGTCTGGTGAAGGCACCATATTTGACCATCCTCGTACTGGCGCCAGCTGCACGTTACGAATAAGTCATCTGAAGGTCAACGAATAGAAAGAACTTACGGCTTTTGATATCTTCGTATATATCTCTTTCGTTCTTTCAATAACTATGCCAGCCTGGTTGAGGGATTGGGCGGTACTTAGGCTCTAATCTGAACAGTACACACACCCCGAGATACACCTCGGCGAGGTAATTATGGGGGAAAAGAAAAGATTCAGGCTATTGGGCTTGTAAATCAGTCGAACAGTGAACGACTTCAATGTCGTAAATCCGCTTGTTGAGCCAAAAATCTCGCTTACGAAAGAGTTGGATGATAAGCCGTACTAGTGCGCGACGCTGAAACCGGATGCCGGATGATCGATGATCCGACTACTAACGGTCCACATGGCTTTTTTCTACTACTTCCGGGGTGGGTGGGCGATTTGTCTTCCCCGGGTGTTTCAATACGGGGTCCCACAATGTCTGAATCC
>JBBPLX010000140.1:0-16711 GCA_038090015.1 Leccinellum albellum
GAAGATGGTGCAACACCATCCTTGGTATCTCTAAGCTTTTGTTTCCAGAGTCACCAACTCGGCCTTTAACTTTTTCAGCTCCGAAACTGCAGCATCTATCAAATCTTTCGCCGCCTTATTCTCCTTCATTGCACGAACACGATTGCCCTGTTCGAGAATCTTGGCCTCCAAAGCGATCGCTTCGAGCGATTTCGGGCCGTCGACCATACCGTCCGCTTTAATGCTAGGGTTGTCAACCTTCTTGGCCTTGCGCTTCGCAGCAGAACCCCCCTCTTTCTGTCCATCGTTTCCACCGAACCTGACCTTCCACACTTCCTCCATCTTCTCGTCGATGTTCTTGAACAGATGTTCCGGCTTCCCGATTTGATGGCCTCCCAAGATATCTGTGGAAAGCACCTCAGGTACACTCCTTGCTGGCGCATTGAGTTGATGGAGGATGGCCTCCGATGTTGTGGGCATGAATGGATAGATCAACACGGACAGCACATAGATCAGGTTCACTGCACGCGAGACGACTTGAGCGCAACGTTCGGGATTCTCTGTCATTAATGCCTTGTTGAGCCCAGAAGCTTGAAGATAGCCATTGCCACGATTAGAAATGAGCATGACAGTCTGTAGACCAAGGCGAAGCTTCACGCTCTCCATCGCATCGATGTATTCTTTGAGGAGATTGTTGACTTCAGATACGAACTCATTGTCAAGAGGATCATTGGGAGATAGCGGTCCGGGAGTGTCCCCACTCTCGGGGATGACACTATCATACTGAGAGGCCACGAATTTCAAGGCCCGGTTAACGAAGTTTCCGAAGCTTTTGGAAGTGTTAGCAGGTCACAAGAAGACGAGGGTAGAACATTCACTTTTTGAGTAGGACATTATTGTTAGCCGTAATCTGGATGTCGACGAGCAGTGAAGAACATTCTGACAGATAAGTGAATGTAACTTACACAATCAGCCCAAGAAAACATCGCATCAGCGGTTTCAGGCCGAGTGGCAAGCAGGTAATATCTCCAGACAGACGCTGGGATACCGGTCTCCTTAGCTGCAGGTCCGAACACCCCACGTCCCTTGCTCTTTGAGAACTTTCCACCCTCGTAATTGAGGTATTCTACGACAACCATTGTAGGCTCTCGGTAACAAGGCAAAGGCGATCTTACCTGTCGTCGATACGTGATGAAGCGTTGTCCACTTTCTGCCATCAGCAAGAAGCATGGCCGGGAAATAGACCGTATGGAAGTAAACGTTATCCTTCCCCATAAACTGGTATAGCTTGACATTGTCGGGGTTGAACCACCACTGTTGCCAGTGAGGGGTATAATTGGCGGTTATGCTTGGGTAACCGATCACAGCGTCGAACTACAGGAACAGCATTTAGCTTCCGGTATAAAAGGCCGCTTTCAACTGTGGTACCGACCCATACGTCTGGGAGAACTGTCAGCAACTCGAATGCATCAGGTGGATGCAGTGCTTACAAAGAACCTTGCCGTCCATTTCCTTGTCATCCTCCCTACCAAGCGGCGGAATGGGTACGCCCCAACTGAGATCGCGAGTAACGGGTGTGGGACGCAAACCACTCTTCAACCGCGCATCAACAATCTCTCCTTCTGTGTTGATTGTCGCATTAGGTGACCATTTCCCATTCTTGTACGACATTTTAATCCATTCTTCTAGTTGAGGTTGTGCTTTGTCAAGTTTGAAATACATATGAGAGGAGGAGCGGGCCACGACTTTATGAGTTTTGTCGATGAGACAGCGCGGTTCAAGAAGGTCAATGGCATCAAGAGTCCTCGCACAACTATCACACTGGTCCCCTCGCGCATCCTATAAAACTTCATTAAGGCAATCTCAACGATGGACAAATAACTCTACTCACGGGAAAACTGCAATGCGGACATATACCCTCGACATATCGATCGGCCAAGAACCTAATTATCGGAGTTCATATAGGATAACCAACAGATAGCGCCACTTACTTTTGGCAACCTTCGCAATAAGTCTGGTCTCTCACTTGTTTCTCGAGATAATCATGATTCCCGAGGTTAATGTATATTGACTGGCATATCCTGAGATGGGATGGGAAACATGGTTGATATAAATAAATTGTAAACTGTGGAAAGCAAAGATATTACTCAGTATGATGAGGAGTGGAGGTACGCCCGAAGAGGTCAAACCTGTTCGAAATTGTTTACCAAGCGAGAACGCAGAAAGTTAGGCTATGACTTGCCCAATGTCAAACCACTCGTAGGTCTCTTTATGAAGCGCATGATATTTATCGCAGAGCTGTCTTGGCGTAATATTCTCCTTTAGCGCCGCAGTCTCAGTCGCCGTTCCGTATTCGTCCGTTCCGCAGATATAAAGAGTTCGGCGGTTGCGAGTCCCTGCAATGAAATTGCAGCATAGGCCCCAGGCAATCAGGTTATGTGCACTCACGACTATATCTGTTGCAAGAGAAGTTTGTAAGACCCTCGGATCCTAAATTTAATACTATATACCTACCTGCTATACACATCAGCGCTAAGAACGCTTCCAATGATATTCCCTGTCAAGTGCGTCATAAAGCGGTTGGTCACACGAGTAGAGTAGGAAAGACAGACCTAGGTGGGGTACATTATTACAGTAAGGTAAAGCAGAGGTTATCAATATGTTTGTCTCTCCTTCCTTGGGTAATCTAGCTAGATGGATAAGAAAGTGATACGGCGGATGAGTTGTAGAAGTCGTCCTTACATCGCGGATTGCCCAGGATCTGGGATTAATCTGAGGACTTCTTCTCTGACTTTCTGGGTCATCGTAGTGTGCGCTTGTAAATCCGCAGACAGGTTGCGTTGTAGATTGTTTCACTGGCAGAACTAGTCGAGTCACTTGTACAAATGATTACTCAAGCTGATAATCTTGGCCAGGATCCTGGCATAAAGCGGTCCTCGGGAATTACCGACATAGTATCTTCGAAAATGCATGCCACGACAGAGTAGGCCTACAGAACAAGACAACTCATCTCTTCGTTGCTTATATCTCGACATTAATCTCTGTCAGTGATACAAGTGAATACCCGGCAGTGACGGGCCTGAGCTGTCAGTGCTGGTCCGACCACGCTGATCTCCGACTCGACTAAGCACTATATGTACATAGTGGATGCCAATTTAAAGCTATCTTGCTCCGAAGTGGCGCTGCGGTTGCCAAGCCTTCATGCCAATGAGTAGACGCAAGTAACGGCTTTGAAGCTTGAGGGTTCTAAAGATAGTCCATGATTTCAAGGCTAGATCCGGATTGAACGCGTACTAAGGTGGTCGCCAGTGTCTTACTTTTTTGGAGCGCGGCCGTGACCGATATCGATAAGCCCTCGTGTTCTCCCGACGTCCCATTTATCCTTCGCTCTCGGCCCGCTGCATCGGGCGTGGGCATGTCATTATAAACTAGGGTTATATGTAGCGGACCGCATCGACTCGGATAATGCGCCCGAGTTTGCATGTCAGGCATCCCCAAAATAAGATAGACTGAAAGACCATGGCTGTGGTCTACCGAAGCAACGTGGTGCCTGGTGAGTCGTGTGCTTCGCGTTTTCTGGCTTTATAAAGTCTCTTGACGCGACTGGGGAGTCTGATAGCTTTCGTTGCCTCCTCGTGGTTCTCCCGACACTCAACTCGGTCGTCACAATGCCGCTGGACAAGATCATAACAGACCCCATTATATCCACAGAGAATGCGGCGTTCTCTCCCTCTTGTTCCCCTATGGAGGACCTCCCCCTCGTTTCCGAAGTCATCCGAACACCGTCAGAACGGGACCCTCTCGTGGGCGTTCCTCAACCCAAGAAACCGTTCTACCGTGCTCGTCCCTTATGGTATTATTCCCTACTCGCCAAGGGTGTTTCTAGCATTTGACGCGTTTCCAGGCTGGTTCCATTTGCATTGACTGCCTCGATTACAGTGAGTCAGACACCCACGCCAGATGACCAAGACTCACGTTTACTGCTCCAGCGTGGAATGACGGTGGCGCCACGTGTTGAGGTGTTCACTGAACTTTCGTGCAGACAATTTCACGACTATAACCATACTACTATCCCCGCCGTGGGAGGCAACCATGGGTTCATTCACCCATTAGTCAACGCTAATCCGGACTCCACTCTTTTATATTTACCTTCTATTCCACAAATCGTACAATCTTTGGAAGAGTCCGAAGGTGATGGTGTCAGTGAAGGCGACGACCCTCGTGTTATCCCCGGAAAGAAGTGCACTTCAGATCCTGCTGTGCAGGCTGGTGCAGCCAAACTTCAGACAATCATGACAACCACCATGGGTGCGCTTTCAGCGCTTACTGCAGGTTGGTGGGGTCGCTTTGGGGAACGTCATGGTCGTACTCGTGTCCTTGCGATATCCACACTAGGTTTGTTCCTAACGTATGTGCGCACTTTTCCTGGCACATCTCTGTGAAACTGAACATGCTTGATCCACACCATTTAGTGACCTTACTTTCATCCTTGTCTCTACGCCTCGTAATCCTCTCTCTACGCACTCCCACAAGCTTCTCATACTGGCACCGATGATCGAGGGTTTACTGGGAGGATGGTCAGCCCTTGCCAGTGCTACCACAGCTTACATTGCTGATTGCACATCGCCTGGTTCCCGTGCGACAATCTTTGCACGTTTTACTGGGGTACTGGCCATCGGGTTGGCGCTTGGGCCAGTCATCGGCGCTTGGTTAATCAGAAACCCAATATCGTTTCTTAAAGTTGGACAGGGTACATGCCTTCCAACTCCTTAACCTCACTAGACTAATTCCAACACCTAGATAATCATCCGCTACAGAGTGTCAATTCTGTCTTCTGGGTTGCTATCTGCGGAACTTTCGTAAATTTTCTCCTGGTGCTTTTTGTATTTCCGGAGTCCCTTCCTGCATCCCGTCGGGCGATGAACAGGAAAGGTAAGAACCGTGAAGTAGGAGATAATGAAACGAATATCAGCAGTGAGTTATTTGATTATCTTGTCCAACTCGCCGATTTTTACCGCTGAGAAAGCCATCCGTAGCCGTAGTTGCCTTCCCGTGCGGGTCGTCAAGAGTATTCTTTCACCTCTCGCCGAATTCTTGCCAACCGATATTCCAGTGGCTTGCTCAGCAGGAATGCCTAGCCAGATGCTTGCTCGCAAAGACTGGAGTCTGACATTCCTTGCGTTATCTCTCTTCTTTTACATCCTCTCTTCGGGTGTCTTCCAAATCAAATATCTCTATGCTACGCATGTGTACGACTGGGCTGCGGAGCAGCTGAGTTACTATATATCATTTGTGGGCGGAATCCGGGCTTTCCATCTTCTTGTTCTGCTACCCTGTGAGTCGCTGGGTAGTTCCATTCAATCTTGCAACTTCTAATGAGATAATTTCAGTCCTTCTCGTCACATTCAAACCAGTTCATGCGGCGGTGTCATTAGCCTCAGCGCAGCCTAATATTAATGGTACCAAAGCGAAGCCCAAGCCTACGAAAAGTTACCTCCTTTCTGAAGTTCGCTTCGACCTACTTGTCGTACGGTGCTCGATGTTCGTGGACTTTTGCTCCCATGCACTTGTTGTTGTTTGTCCGCCTCCCTCCAATGATGCCGCGTCTACATCGTGGTCTCAACTTATGTTCGTCGGCGCTACTTCGTTGGGATCCGCTAGTGCGGGGGTCATGCCTGCTGCACAGAGCTTTGCTCTTTCTATTCTGCAAGGTCGCAAGTTGGCAGAGAACGAGAGGACTGCGCGGTTGCAAGGCAATACCGATACAATTCCTGCAGAACGAGACGTAGCCCCTGATTCAGGCAAACTATTTGGTGCGATTGCTGTCCTTCAAGCGATATCTCAAACCATCCTCGGGGTATATCTCTAGCCTCTCTTGAAAGATACGGTCTTCTGATGTTGTCTTTCAGCCCATCATATTCGGGGTGATTTACAGCAATACCGTTGCCTCGTTCCCCAAAGCGGTCTTTGCAGTGGCTGGAGTCCTGGTCCTTGTCTCCATCGTCCTCACCATGTTCGTTAGGCCGGATGTTAGTTTGTCTACCCTCAAGAGCAACGGGAAAAGGACGAAATCCAGAATTGTATCCAGACACAAGGTTACCAGAGGCCGCTCCAGAGTCAGCAAAGACCTGCGAAGCGGTTCTCCAAGCGCTTCGTACGGTGCCACGAGCTGTGATGCAAGCATCTCCAGCGCGAGAACATGATAGGTTGTGATTACTCCTTTTATGTCGCCACTCATCCTATGTGCATCTATATCCACTTTGTAACACGTAGCATGTACACTAGAGGATTACTCCCGATCGTTCCCCAGTTGGTTATTGCCTTGATCGTTAGATCCCGTGACATCTCCTGAGAGAACAAGGCTATCGCGACAAGTAAATCTACATCCGCGATAACCGTGAACCCGATGTGGATACATAGTTTTGGCCGGCTCGGCTCTTTATCGAGAGCTAGATCCTCCATAACCCGTAGCCGCTCTAAGAGACCCCAAGCTGGAAGGCCCATCCCCTCGATTGCCGTCACCATAAAAGCTTGCTCGACGACGCGTGGCCCGCAAACGAGATTCTGAGCGTTCCCAGTCATACGCATGCGGGACTGACTGACTTCGATTGAGCAAACTGCCTCCTAGCGCCCCGAGAGCAGCACCAGTCCAGAACCCAGGGCGCCAACCTTCCGTGGAAGATGGGTGTTTCGTATAAGGCGGAGGGGGGCCTCGGAAATCACTAGGGAAGTACCCGGACCCGGTTCGCCCGTCGTCATCGGGACCGGGGTAGGAGGGAGGAGGGACCCGCTGGGTGTTTCCCGTCGCGGGATAGTTCCGACGCAAGCAAGAATTAACAAGACTGTACAAAATGATGGACAGCACAGCAAACCAGACGAGCATGAAGAGGATGCCGGACATGTCCAGACCTGGGACCACTGGGGTGAGGCCGACGAATGATGGGTACGCAGGGGACGCACCGGTGAAGAATTTTGATATACTGAATGATGGCCACTGCGGAGCGTCGTCGCTGAGCGAATGAGGAAGTTGTACGAGACGGTATTCGAGGGAGCATGACCCTGTCGTGAGCCAGTCAAGAGGTAAATGTCACAGAGTGACCTTGAGGAGTATAACGACTTACCTTTCATCACATACGGATCCCCAGGACCATTCCACCCCTCACATGAGACTTCTACCCTGCCAAACCGGAGAGAAGAAGGTAGATCTGCCTCACACTGTCAAGGACATGGCAACTCAGAACTAATATAGGAGCAGCCTGTACTTGTCACTTGCCTTCCAGTCCACGTTGACACCTGAGCCACCAATATTCCTACAATGCACCACCTCAGGTTGGTACGTGGCGCAAGGTTTCCCAAGGCATACCAACTGGGCAATCGGGGTTGTCCTCCTGGCAGTCGTGAGGGAATCCTTGTAGAAAGTAATTGTGGGAATGCTTTCGAGAGCTATTCGAGACATGCTACAGGTGTCGATGCGATGGGCTATGGTACAGCGAACGAGGGTTACGATATTGGTACAGGGACAAGCAACAAGAGGTATATTAGTACTCTCTATACTGTTATGGGATATACACACGCCATTTGCAAACAAATCATGTTTCAGTGTAGTAGTTACGACAGCGAGTCCCCTACCTCATGCGGGACACCCAGGACAGATACCTCCTCCACAACCCCAACAACTGGCGACGCCGACCCCGCATGTTCGTAGGACAAGCGAAACGATACTAATGACCCCCTCACCCAGCACAAATCCACTGGCGATTACAATCAGGCGGATATCGGCACCGCCCGTCTTCGCAACGTTCCGGTGGTACCAGTATTCTATGATTCCGCCGATAAAGCGCGCCAATGAAAAGGATGGTGTATTCAAGAAACCAATTGCAAACGCAACGCCAGACGGGATCCACTTGGCGTACGGTTGACCACGCCGAACAGCCATGAGTTTGATGCCCGAAACAATGGAGAACAATAGGGCGAATATCAGCATAAACAAGCTGCTTTGTTCTGGAAGGTGGCCGTTACCTGTTTACCTCCACATGCCTCAGTAATGAAAAACGATGGCGGGTGGTCACCACTTACGCAGCAGGCGCGCAAGCCCAAGCCACACGTATGCAGTCGGAGCCGGGAAGGAAGGCCCGGGTATGCTATAAGCCCTTTGGTAGAGGGTATAGGCGGATGCAGACACTATGATAGACAGTAACGACCCAATCAGTTGGCCATAAAATTGCGCTCTCGGTGAGGCATGAATAAGATGTCCAGTTTTTAGGTCTTGCATCAGATCTCCAGCTCTAAGTAAATGGGTCGGATAGGCAGATCTGTGTAATGAACTCAACTCACTGTTGTGCACCTGCCTCGGCCACCCCACCTGCGATAATGTTCGCCACGACGTTTCCGGGTTGTATCCAAGCGAATAGGAGCTGTGATATCTTGCCCAATCCGCTCACGGGGTTCAAATCAGTCTCTCCCAATGCTCGGACCCTAGCAGAGTGTCAAAAAATAACGTGATAGAGTGCAGTACACATACCCCAATATACTCAGCAAACCACCAACGGCAAACCCTATCAATGTTGCCCATGGTTTGATTCCTTCATCCCCGAAAACCATCCAGACGAGCAAAGTTCCAACCGATACACTCGCTAACAAACCACTCAAGACCCATCGAGTCGGGACAAGTCTGTCCGGGGTCTCAACGTCATAATCCTCTTGTAGCAACGGGTTATCGTCCTTGGTAGCGAGTGATACCATATCGGTGACCCACGATTGGATGACTGGGAGGAGAGAGACAAAGGAGTCTGCACACATGATTGCAAGCGAGACCCAAAGAATCCACCCTCTGGCACCTGTAGACATGTCGCCCACTGGCCCTGGCGCCCACCCAGCGTACTTGGAAAGTGGCGACAAAATGCCCCAACCAACAACCATTCCCTACACAACGAGTCAGATCCCGAAATCAAGCTGCTTCTTTGTAGACACATTACCAAGTTCATGCTCAAGGTCGTAGGGAAACCCATGATAATACCTGAACGAAGTGAGGGTCCTGAGCCGATGGCAAACAAAATAAAGCAGTACCTTGTCCCACGTACGATAGACTAGGGGTGAATGACCACAGCCATTCTCGAGCGAGGTATTTTCCAAAGAGTGGGACAGAGAAAACGATGGGAAAGAAATATGCCGCGAGCTAAAAGAGAAATACAAATCAGAGAGGAAGTGGGACGTCGCTTGGACTGACCGTCATGAGTCCAGATGCTAAAAAACTATAAAGAAGATCTATCCAGCCTTGTTGCTGAACAAGCTCGCGCTCGTCTGCACCCTCTGTTTCATCTACAGTGCTCTGTGGGACAGTATCTACATCTTGGGCGGGAGCTGGATCTTCTGTATCGAGCGCTGTATATCCAGAACGGCGACGTAATGATGTTTCAGGAGGTGGAAGCTGGTAAAGAACGGAAATCAATTGTGCTGTAGCAGTCCCGGAAGGGAATGCAAGCTGTTCTTTGATGATCTGCGGAATACGTCAACAATCGAATACCAAATAGAAGGCACACATACCACTTGCTTTCGGATTGGGGGGGACAGGAATACACCAAAGAATGCAACTGAACATGACCAGCTGACAGCCGCAGTCCAAGAAAGGTATATTGGAGGGCTTCCATCTTGTTCCTCATCTAACAGACCGAGAGCTGGGAGTATGCCGACGAATCCAGCCGCCAACGGCATCTAGTAATATGGATCATAGAAAGCTCGTCTTCAGTCCCAGGAATCATAAACTCACCGTACCCGTAGCTACGGCAGTTGTTTGTACCACAATAATTTCTTGAGGGGTGAGTGGAGCCGGGAGCACCTTGGAGACCATGAAGCCGATGAGGGCTGATTGCAATGACATCCTTGTTTTGTCTCGTTGAGGACCTCCAATTTGAAGTTGTTACTGTAAAGGACCTACATGCTTATCCATCCTGTTTGGAGACCGAAATAAAGATTGGTGAAGCAGAGTAGACAACCAATGAGGAGGCCGATCGTCACTGCGCGAAACTACAAACTGTTCAATATGACTGCAACATGGAGGTATATTCATTATGTGGGATACTCACTGTAAACTCAGGTTGACTGCCGGCCGTGGAAGTATTGCTATGTAGACGGGACCTAGGGGGAGAAATGCTACAGAGCTGAGGGGACAAACTGGCATGACAGTGGGATTACCTGATCCATTGTGTGATGCTCATGCCAGGCATGGGAGTGGGAGGTACGAATGCGGTGGAACGCGGCAGCGGCGTTCAGGTTGAAAAGCTTCACCCACGGTTCGACTCGAGTGCTAAATGGCGGGCTCAACTACAGAATCAATAATACCACATATACACCGTCGTTCTACTATCAATAACCAGCATTTTTAGCATTTCTAGTACTAATAACTTGGCTAGTATTTGGAACAGAAAGCCCCTATCCTGAGCACTAATGCACGTGACTTCCATTCTTAGGTAATTTTCGCCGATTATTGCCGTGTTAATCCAACACGGAATCCCCTTGTCCCTGTCACCGACGGCGACGACGACCAGCACGTCGAGCTCATCGTAGACGATAACGCCCGCCCCTCTAGACCCGCCCTCGCCGCCACTTACCCTCCATTTTTATGGGTCTCAGCATCGTCCAACTTCCCAGTCGGTGTCCTTGATTCCCTCATCCTTCCGACTGCGTCACCATGGACAGCGGGCATCCTTCATTTGAACACGCCAATGCAGTAGCAGGGCCATCTTCGATCACCCAGGACGCCTCAGTCATGTTCTTACCACCTCCCATGAGTATGTACTTGGTTTTCAACACGAGAATCACTTGATTGTCCTCCCGAATAGGTCTTCCCCAACCTCAAAGTTTTCTTGCCAGCACTCAAGATCTCCTCGCTCGCTTCCGTCTGCATGCCGCATATGACAAGTATGCCCGTGTTCCTCTTGACTCTTCTGTTGCTCCACCCCCTACTCCCCATCAAACAAACACCCCACCCGACTTAGATGACAAGAAAAAGAAGAACTCTTATCGTCACCTTATCAAAAGTCTCCCTGGAAAACACTCCTTGAAAAAGGATGATTATTTGGCCACTATCATGCAAGTGCCTCCGAAGCAGCACATACCCATAACGCCATTCGATGTGAAAACACAGAGGGAAGCTTTCACCGTCTCCGCTGAAGGGCTTAAAGGGGTCTGTTCTATTTCCATCACGAACTACTCTAATCGTGCTTACTCCCTCGTCAGTGGAACGCGGGCGCCCTCATACTCGAGTCCGCCCAAGCTAGGGAAGATCGCAAAAAGCGCGTCAGTATCGCTTCCCCATCCGCTACAGTTCCGGCAATGCCTTATCGGTTGCCTTTTCTTTACAGAAAGAGCTTAGAAAACTTGCCCGTGCTCAAGCACAGGGAGTTACTCCAGGGCCATTGCCAAGTACGCCGACGGCGATGACTCTCCCCCAACAACAACCTATCCCTTCACATCAAACGATTCCATCCGCTCAACAACCACCTGGCACATCACAGACCTCACAGGCAAAGCCACGTGTTACACCCGTCACGATCCCTCCTCCAGGGTCAGCTGGCCAGTTGACAGCCACCCCCACGAGTGCCACGCCACGTTCCGCCGTGCCAACGACCGCACCGCCTCAGCGGGTCAACGTCTCTGTTCCTAGTAGAGGTCAGAAACGCGAACTAGAGGATAGCGTAATACAACCACCAACACCAACCACTCTCTCCCCCAATGTACCCATTGGAGTTGTAGGTGCGCGACCACGTCCCATTAAAAAACAGCGAATGGTATGTAAACCTATTAGCCTCTTCACGCAAACCTTGCATAGCTTCCTGGCGGATCTAGTCAGCTTACCTCGTTCGCAGGATACACAAGGCCAGGCCAGAGAGGTTCTCATACAACAACCTACTCCACAAGGTTCATAACCCTTGATTATTTCGCCTTGGCAATTTTTACGACTTTCCATCTGGACCGTCGCCACTCGACGTGCTTGCAGACATATGGTCGTCACAAGTATTATCGCCATAGCCGCTGGGACAATCACCATTACGTCTATCGCGACCCTACTTCTACATACAATGATAGAAGTGAATAAGTAAGATGCTAGGTTGGCGCCGCCTGTGTACACTCAGCTGTTGTACAATCGCTGTTCAGTATCATTCGCTCTCCACACCTTTCATTTCCGATAACCGCCGTTTGTCTTCCATGTGTTTTGCGCATCGTCGACAGCTTCCACCTTGACACAGATGCACCGCCTCAGTTACACGTCAAATTTCTCCTTGCATTCGCATTAGCTCTCGAATTCACGATTATATCATTGATGGAATCCAATCATGCATTATCATCTATCACTATCCTCCCTTAATATACATTCGAATATATGAAATCACACGTATGTATCTGAAATGAGATTCGATACTCCACGCTAAGTCATTTCGGGGACAGGACTGGCGAAATGTCCTTGAAACACGTCACTGCTCATGTCCACGTAAACCAGAGGGCTTCAACCAAAGCCTCAACATATCCATCCTCCAATGTCACGGCACTTCCAGAGCAGAATAAATCGCGATGTTAACTTCGGGCACCCCGTCAAATTCATAAGACGCTCAATGATTGCGAGCATAGGCGGTGCTGCCCAGGGGTGAATGGGATCGGTGGAATAAGTCGACAGAAAAAGAAAAGAAAAGAAAAGAAAAGAAAAGAAAACACATACGGCAAGGGTGTTTCACGAGCTCTGGCAGCTTCGATAGTTACACTGCGTCGGCGCGGAATGATGGGCGGTATAGTCGTGGGGAAAGCTGTTGTGGTGATGAACGGCGTGGTAATACTAATACTTGGGGGGGGAACCGGAGGAGTGGAAACAGGTGCAAAAATGGTAGGTACGTAGAACGGCGCGGCCACATTCGGCCTGAAGGGCATCGTGATCCAGTCATTCATATGATTGGCGATGCCAGGAGCGGCAGCGGGAGGCGGTGACGGTTTGGGGGCGGGGGAGTCGTCATTGGAAGATGATTCGTCGGATGGCTTTGGCTTCACCCTCGGGGCGTCCATTTCATCTGATATCTGTGGCTCAGGCTGCTGAAATGAGGGGTATCCTTGATGTACACCACCGCCAAAGGGTGACTAGATTAGACAGAAATGTCAGAATCCGCTTAGCACGAACATGGCCCGATTGAACTTGAACCTCACCGGCGGGTGGAACGGATTTGGTGCAGAGAACGCAGATGCTGCGAGAAGGACAAGCAAGGCAGTTGCGGCAAACCTCATGGTGAACAGACGGATAGACGTCGCAACCAGAAAAGAAAGGAGATAATAGTCGAAACGAACGACTCGAAGAGCGAGGCGAGGCTAAGGGAAGTAGAGTTTAGTTGAAGACAAACGCAGGGATCGCCCTGTGATCGACTCACTGGCCAGCACCAGGTGAGCACGAAAATATTATACAAACGAAAGAAAAGGAAATGCTCACGGTGAGTGCTGCTTTTGCTTTTATCCGTTTCCCAACGCACCGCGGAGAGCCGTGTCCCTTGAAACACTACGTTTCAATTCTTGAGGAAGTATTGTTGCTTTGATCATCTAGCACCTCGTGAACGTCCCCAGATCTTGGTTAACTTGAAGCATCAAGTAACTTCTCTGATCGGCAATGAAGGTTGCCCTAAAGCTTGCACGTTCTCGCACGTTCTGAAACTTCTGATGATGTGTGAATTACGAGCAGCGCTCATCATTATGGGATGCGGAGATAGTTTTACTGAGTGTGTCCTCACCAGTAGTATGAATAACTTTCGTCGTTATCGTTACGTTGGCACGCAGTTACTCCGTCGTCGCTTCTATGCGGGCTAGAGAGAGCAAGGGCGTGTGCATCGTGACGGCGGGAGAGGGAGAGGACGAGGACAAACGTGCGGTACGCACATTGTGAGGGCGGGAGAGGCAGCAGGGTGCTGCGGGCACGCACGTTGCGAGAAACAGTGACGGCGAGGGCGGGTGCATGTTCGTGAGTGCCCATGCACATCGCGAACGAAGGCGACGGCAAGGGAGAGCGGGGAGGTAGTCGCGTTGTGAGCAAGAATGATGTGCTTACTATTTTTCGGGCCCTCGACATTACAAGTACACAGATGATCTACAACTTAGTTGTTACCACGCGACCTCCATCTTCTTGGATTCCAAGGTATTCTCGAATTTCATCTATACCTCCTGGTGCATGGATATAATGAACGGGCAGCGCTCAGTGCTACGGGTATGCACGTTGCGAGAAACGGTGAGGACGGGGACGACGGGCATGTTCGTGAATGCGCACACGCGTCGTGGACGACAACAACAAAGGCAAGCGGGAGGGTGAGCGGGCAAGTAGGCACGTTGTGAGCAAGAACGATGTGCTTACTATTTTTTGGGCCCTCAGCATAACAAATATTTCACCAAGATTTCTTCACAGCGTACACCCTAGTTTTTACCAGAGTTCTACGGTTTCCAAGGCGTCTCGAATTTCATTCATGTCCCCTGGTGCATCAATATAACGAACTTCTGCGTTATTCCCGTCCAAAATATGATACGATATTGTTCCAGAGGGAGGCCTGGCCTGGAAGATAGACACCATGTGAAATTCTGTGATGAAGAGTCTAAAGAGGTCGGACATCGCGGAGGCCATAAGCGTTTTCCATCAGGGTTTTGTAGTCGCCAGGTTGACCGATCTACATGCTCTTCAGTAATTCTCTTCGACAGTCGAATTCGGGGGGGAGGGGGGTCCGAGTCCTTAGAAGAGGTGGGGCTGGTAATTGTTGGTGTAGAGGACTCGGAGTTGGGATACGACTGTTCAAGTTTGCTGAGACGAACTGTGTCAGTAAAGTGGTAGATTTAGCTCACTGTGAACTCACATCTGAATTCATAACAGTCCTGTAATTGCATCTTATAGATGAACCAGAATTGCTAGAAGAATGTTAAGGTTAAGGTGATTGCGACTTGAGTGGCTTGAAGATTGGAGATAGACATGTCAGCTTATGTAAGTAACTGAATAACAGCCTTACTAGGCTCTGGCTAACTTACGAACGTCACGAAGAATGAACTAGGCTAACGGATTGTGGAAGTGTTCAGTGAGGACAAACGCAGAGATCACACTGTGATCAACTCCGAACTAGCCTGCACGAAAATAAAGGAAAGAAAAGGCTGACGACTCGGAAAAGTTCAGTGGACAGTGTTGCTTCTGCTTTTATCCATTTCCCAACACGCTGCGGAGAGCTGTGCCTCTTGAAACACTGCGTTTCAATTCTTGTTGATGAAATATTGCTTGTCTAGCTCGTCGTAGATGAGTCCCCCAGATCATGCTTGAACTGGAAGTATCAACTTGAAGTGACTTCCCTGATCGGTAATGAACGTGGCCTGGGCTAGGGGCTTGCACATCCTCGCAAGTTCTGATGATCCATGTATGGATTATGAGCAGTTCCCGTCATCATGGGATGTAGATATAACTATCTGCCTTAGTATGTCTTTAGCCAATCGACTCGGAGCTCTACCAAACCACGTCCTTTGTTGCTACATGATAGCCTGATTGCAGGTGCACAGCTCATCGAAATTCCTCTTGCTTTACTCCAAGTTTACTCTACAGCTATCTTACATGTGTCCATTCTCATCCTAGTGTATGGTACTTGAAACACATCATCCACCGTCCGTTCAAGTTTGAACCAAACGACTGATTCTCCGATACTAATGCCAGGTGTCCCAAGATGTTACAGTACAATCAATGATTGTGATATTGTTTTAGGTTAGATGTGTCGGTTCTTTTGCCTCGGCGACAGGCTCCGCATTGAATGGAAATGCTTGACGATCGCGTGCAAAGACGGTGCTACCCAGGAGTAAATGAGGCAGGTGGAATGCCGATGAATTGACGAAAAGAAAGGGTTAGTAAAACACGTACGGCAAGGGTGTTGCTACTGGGACATTGTCAGGTGTGAGAGGTACACCACGTCGCTCTACTAGAACGGACGGCATGTTTTTCGGGATTGTAGCGGCCAAAGGAATGGTACTGAAGATAGGAGGGGCGGGAATCGAACTGCTTAGGCCTACGCCCGGCGTGCTTACGGCACCTGCTATCATTGGAGTTGTTGTGCGTGGAGCAAAAATGGTAGGTACGTAGAACGGCACGTTCATAGCCGGTGCGAATGGCAGCGTGATCAATGGCCGGGGGGCGGATGCGGATGCGTCTGAGTTTGGCTTAGTTGGGGCTGGCTTGGCTGGGGCTGGACCGGCTGGACCGGCTGGACCTCTAAACTGGCCGCCAGGGTTATTGTTGCTGCCGCCTAAGAACTAGATTAGACAGAAATATCAGAATCCACTCAGCATCAGTAGGGCATTGAACCTCACCGGAAACCGAAACGGATTCGGTGCAGAAAGCGCAGATGCGGCAACTAGGATAAGAAAGACCATAGTAGCAAACCTCATGTTGAATGTACTAATGAACGTTGCAATAGAAAGCCAATAACTGGTCCAAATGAATGACACGAAGAGCTTGAAGGTAGGCTAAGCGCATCTGATCAGTTGCGGACAAACGCATGCGAGGGCGTGGGGTGGAGTTGACTCACTGGCCAGCACCCGGGTGAGCACAGATATACAGGTATGATAAATGTCAGGACTCACAGTGTGTGTAG
Source organism: Leccinellum albellum (assembly GCA_038090015.1). Taxonomy (NCBI): domain Eukaryota; kingdom Fungi; phylum Basidiomycota; class Agaricomycetes; order Boletales; family Boletaceae; genus Leccinellum; species Leccinellum albellum. Next base: position 16,611 of record JBBPLX010000140.1, read on the forward strand.
CTTCTATCTATTTATCGTGGCCGTATCCCTCGAAACATACCGCGTTTCAATTCCTGTGCGGCACTTCATCTTGATTATCTGCCTTGCAGGTATCCGGGCCC
>JBBPLX010000140.1:16811-45969 GCA_038090015.1 Leccinellum albellum
AATGTCAGGACTCACAGTGTGTGTAGCTTCTATCTATTTATCGTGGCCGTATCCCTCGAAACATACCGCGTTTCAATTCCTGTGCGGCACTTCATCTTGATTATCTGCCTTGCAGGTATCCGGGCCCATGGATTTTGATGGATTCTGATCGGCGCAATATGCCGTAGCGATTCTCGCACTTTTCATCATGGATTTTGGAACAACTCCCCGCCAAGGGATCTGAGCGGAGATGATTTTTCCCCAGTATTAATATGTTGTATCAGCCAACCTTGGGATGGTATTGATCTGGAGATAATGACTGTTGCCCAAAAGCACCCACTTTGTGTTCGTGTAATAAAATACAGCCTGGGTTGTAGTCAAATTTCCTGTGTAAAACAAAAATAAAAATCAGTGTTGAACTTCATTAACAGCAGGTTGAACAAATGCCATCTATGAGCCCAATAATAATATGGATTGATAACACACAGTAAACTCATTACTGTGCCAAAGTCTACAAATGACATTTGCTGTAGTAGATGGGATATCAGATTTTGATACTTACCAGCAATAATCAATTGATGACCACATGGAGCTTAACAAGGCTTGGCCGCAGCCGAATCTTGGAAGCGATAAACCATTGCTTGGGTTCCCTAGTATGGTAAGGTTGGATCATTTTCACTTTTCCTGCCAGTCTTGTGTAGGTCCTCGTTTTATCCTACCACTTTTGGCACGTTGATGATGATCTTGCTTTCGCCGTGTCCCACGTGTCCGTGAACTGGCAACGGCTCCAAGGTTGACGTCATGCGTGCTCGGGCGATCCGGCCTGATATGGAAAGCTGCAATGTAATACTGCATACTGGACTTACCTTCTGATGGCCTCCTGTTACTGACTCTGCTTCCGAGAGGGCTCACGCCCTGGGTAGGTCGTCCCGGATGTTTGCTTGGTATTTGCGTGGTATCATAGACGTGTCCGCCCCGGTGTGCCAGTCGCGTCGTTCTGGCTCACCTTCGGTTCCGCGAATAGCCTGCGGAAGTATATTTTGTCTACATGCTTCGTATCGATGTGTGCGCCACTTATTGTCCATTATCGTTCTCAGCTTCCCTCGAGTTGTTCCGCTCGCCTCGTGGTCTCCTGCTGACTGAGGACCTGAAATATAACCCGGAATATTAAACACCGAAAGCCAATTCGGAGCGTTACTCGCATAAAGACATCGCGGGAACGATAGTCACGGTATGCCGCACGCCGCTGGGTCTATCTAGGTGTCACTCGTCAGATGAATGACGCCGAATCAGGCGTATACATGTCAACAGATTTGCACTGAGAGCCCCGAGACGACTAAAGATTCAGGGCATGTTTCCATTTTTATCCTAGTGTAAGGTACTCAAAACACATCATCTATTGTGTACTTCTCAAAACAAAGGGACGAAGGACGAACCAAGCACTTCAATCCCATTTAAAAAGCTGATTTCCCAATATATCCAGTGTCCAAAGACGTTACAGTATGAGGCAAAGACAACCATCACAATATCAGGATAGACGGTGGGTCTCTCGTCAAATTCAGGCTTGACGATTGGCAGGAGGAGGGGTGCTACTCGGGATAAACGGGGTTTGTGGGATGCCTACGATACAATGAAAGGAAAAACACGTACGGCAAGGGTGTTGCGGGGGCATTGCCACCTCTGAGATTTGACCCGCGTCGTTGCACGAGTAATGACGGCGTGGTTGTCAAGTTTGATAGGGCTGGTACCGTCACGGTCACCGGCCCCGGTTGCACCGACGGCACCGGCACACTACTTGTTGTATGAGGAGCAAAAATCGTAGGTACGTAGAAAGGCGCATTCAATGCCGGCGCGAAGGGCATTGTGATCCATGGCTCCTTGGCGCTGGTGGGTTGTGCTGGAGAGGCTGCTGGCTCGCCTGGCGATGGGTGCGGCCCGGCGGGAGGAGGAGGAGGAGGAGGAGGATAATAATGATGTAGTGGTTGAGGTGGATATGGATTCACTTGATTCCCCCCGCCGAAGATGGACTAGATTGGACAATCATATTGGCATTTGCATAGCATCAACACGGCATCGAACCTCACCGGCAATCGGAACGGATTCGGTGCGGAGAGCGCAGGTGCGACGACGAGAACAAGGAAGGAGACAGTACCAGGCTTCATGATGGACGTACAGATAGACACTGGCAAGAAAGCGGAAAACCGGTTTAAATGAGCGACACGAAGAACAGAACTAGGCTGAACGCATATGGATGAGTGGGAAACACATGGGATCGCGTCGGGACTGACTCACTGGCCAGCACCGGATGAGCACGATTCAAAGGAAGGGAAACAAGGGGAGGTTCACATTTTCTGTGGGTTTTATCCATTACTTGGCGGGTCGGAGCCATATGTTCCCGGATTGAGATGAACGATACGAACGTCCAAACCGGGACATATCCATCGCGCGACCGCACGCGATAAGCGCTAAGCCATTGTCGAAGTGGAGTCGTGATAGGTTCGGATCTCAGATGAGCTACCTTTTCAAACTCGGGAGTTTGAAGATAACGCGGAGATTCGGCCCGTTACTTTGACCAGCCAATCACGTTTATCCCAGAGTGTTCGTGGTGTTCTGGGTCCAAATTAAACCTGCAAGTAGCAGGATAATAACCAAAGTATCATCCCATCTCATCCTATCTCATCTCAGAATCTGTTGCCCAGTAGACGCCACGTATCAGAGAGTTGTGATGAGATATGTCCAAACGTCCACTGGCAATGATATCCATCACACTGTGTATCTTGTCAACTGACTTGACCAACTGATGATATTGATTGATCTGGCCGGCACATCGGCACATCAGCGTTTGTGTTGGTCGCTATGTCACTGCCTTCGATTAATATTAATTGTATATGCAGCTATAATACTTATGATACGCACCAACAACCCCAGTTGTCAGTATCCTAGCGCCGAGACGATCTTCTATTCGGTATGTAGTAAGAAGTTTAGTGCAGAGCGTTCTCGTAATCCCCCAGCCTGACGTGGTTGACTGGTTTGGAATAACAATTTGAAGGAAGGAAGGATCGGTCTTGCCCTCAAAGACCTGCTGGTGTACATTGGGGTATAAATGGTCACGTATGTCAAAACCCAGTCCATCGATCCCAAAACCCATCGGTCCCATTCGTTTCCGACGCCCATTTGTCTATGCCGAGCAACCGCACAATGAGGTTATAAAGCTCGACGCTTTGGAACGGCGAAAACACGTATTCCCCTGTTCGATTGGTTTCTTCCTGGAATCGTTTTTTCACTCCTGCCGCAAAGGGACCTTGAGAAATGAATAGAGCGCGCATGGAATACATGTCATTATCATAACCATGGTTCTGTCGCAGCAATCATCTCAGATAGGAAGACACAGGAAATTACCACGATACCCCGATTGATATCAGGCTCCCATTCTCAACGCGGTCCGTTAATGCATAACCGAACCTGGGAACCACCCAAATAGGAGCCAAACGTTGACTTGAAGAATAGTGATACCGTTCTGGCATTGTTGGTATCGTGGACGTCGAGTCCGAGGTATCGCGATTGTACGTATCCGTGGTATACACGTCGAATTTCTTCGACTTGGATGCAAGAACAAGCCGTGACAAGACAGTAGCAATGTCTACACCAGGCTCAAGCCACAAGCCCATAGACGGCCAGCCTGCTTAGGCGACTCATATGATCAAACATCCCCATCCGTGGAGTGTGGGACTGACCGTCAACGTGTTGAACGCCAGCGCATGCTGGCCAGCCGCGTTCCCTTGCATTCTGTTCATGGCATAGAATGTCATCCATATACACCATCTCCCATGAGCTGGTATCTTCCATCCCATGATCGCTTACAAAAAGTATATCCACGATGTGAGACAAGTTGCGTTCATTGTGTAGACTCTGCACAACCGTGTGAGCGAATTTGGAAATCACCGGGAGGGTTTGCTAGAAGCATCCTCAATGCGATGATAACAAGAGATGAACAGGTACTTGCATTCACAAGCTCGGAATCAGGGCCCGCTGCATGTCCAGCTTGATCCAGCATAGGTTCATATACTAATCCATGAGAAGGTTCAAGTAAACATACATAGAGGGATAAGAAGGTGTGATACCCGCCTATGATCAACTGTGGCCTCCGTTCTAATGGTAGATCAATCCATTCTAGCACTTGAGAAATCTTTTCCACGGGCGAGTAACATGGCTGATACCGTCGCATAAACGAAACGGGGGGATATCAGAACAACGACGAAGTTCAAAGAATTCACCCACCGTGAATAGGACTTGGTACCTCGGTCTGATTCCGGAGCTTGTCATGGACGGACCGGGCCTTATAGGATCAAGGAAATTAGTTACAAGAATAAATGCGAGATTTCGTGAAATAAGACAGCAGGTAGATAATCTTACCACATAATGTTCGCGGAATATAGCCCGGCTCTTTCAGCGGTTTCCCATATCTAGGACCAGAGAATGATAACATCACGAAATGATACGAGAGGTTGTTCATTTCAACGTTCGCAATTGACTTACAGGCTCACCAAGCCACCAATAAGGTTCACCTGCTCCAGGTTGGTTATTGACAAAGGTAGACCGATAGTGAGGATCGTAGAAATCCTAAGGAAAGGGTTTTCAGCTTTAAGTTTTGATCAGGTATGCTGGGCGAGATAGTCCATTCTGACTCGGGAGAAAGCGAAACAAACTATAATCGATCACACACATTTGCGATTATGCCATGTGATTCGGCGTACAAACCAGTCCTACAATGTGTCAAGTCGCACAACGGCAACAAGGCGGAAAGAGCAGAATATCAGAGGGATAGCATGTGAATCACAATACGGAAGGATAAAAAACATACAGGAGCGTCCAATGATTGCTATCGGACATGTTTAAATTGAATAGCAGCACTATGTCGGGGCTTGGTTGACTCACGGAAATGTAAGTGTCTACAATGAAAATATCCAGTCAGTCAGATACAATATCCATGAGCTTGTCCTGTCTACGAACGAACTCATGCAGGGAGAATGGGGGAAAAAAGATAAAGGTCAGTTGAACATGTCAGTTTCAGTGTTGGAGAGTATGCTGCATAACGCAGAAATGGCGTGCCATCATAGGCCACTTTGATTCGGACTGATAGACCAATGGAGAATGGGATCCGCGGGGTATTATCACAACTTACTGGAAAGATAGGTTTCATGTATTCAGCACGTATACCTTGCTTGCTAATGTCGGTAAGGTCCGGCGTAAGTCCTCTAAGTAAGTAATCTGATCTGAACGAGACATCAAGCAAAGTTGCCAACTGAGTGTAGACTTGGCACACACCTGAAACCATCAAAGGATACCAGCACGACAGTCCGCCTAAACAGATGAGTGCCATTCGAGAGGGTCTCTGGGGGAGGTCCTTCTGCCTTCGTCGTCGCTGCCAAGAAACAGTATGCCAAGAAAATGGAAAGTGTTGCGGCTGCGGCCGCGGTTGATGCAAAAACCAATGATGTCCAACAATTACTAGCGCTGCTAGTTGCAATGGAAGAAGATGCAGCACAGAGGGGTGATTGATCCACTTTGGCCAGTTTGTCTTGTCGCATGTTGTTGGCAACTGGCCAACGATCGTGGGATAAATCTAGTACACTTCCTGACATACATTTCGTACAACATTCTTACAGGCCAATGGTCAATACTTTGCAACAACCTCGTCTGCGGCCTCAACCAGCAGCTTCTCGATTCCGGGCTCACGCGATGAGTGTCCTGCATCAGGGACGATGTTACACTTAAACGACGTCGAAGGCTTCGCTTCCCAGACTTTCTTGAGCGCCCAGGCTGTCGTTGCCTAGGGTGGAGCCGGTCACAAAAGAAGAAATGATATGGCATCGGTGGGGAACATACGGGACAGACAACGTCATATCTTCCCTGTATGACAATCGTAGGTATGTGCCGACTGCGTACGCATGTCAGTAAATATCGACATGAGAGCAGCAGCCTACTCGCATCTTTGCGATGCCCTGTTCATCCAAAAGCTGGCCGTCTCGCATAAACCCCTGTCGAGACTAGTTAACGTTTCTCCTACTACACAAAGATTTAACACAGACTTCGTTAACGAAATAGTGGTTTTCAATGCGTGCAAAGGCGCTATACATGCTGCGGTCAAGGAGGGAGCTCATAATTTATGCTCATGGGGGAACACACAGTGCAAACGTGTCTTCCTCTGCCCGTTTGAGCATGTCTTCACTGACATACAACTTGGAGGTGGCCATCCTGTACATCAGCAGATCACCAATCGTGATGAGATCGCGAAATTAGTTGAAAGAAACTACGTACTCCCATCGAGACCATGCTTTTGCAGCTTGTAGTCTCGTTTCAGCCTCAGGTGAATTGAGAAGTGCGCTGTATGCTGTCACCAAGTCATGTTGCTTGGAAGGATCCACAGGTGCAATGTAACGATCCCTGGATCAACATTCCGGAATCAATGGATAAAGAATGGGTGAAGTTTCAAGTTCGGAGTGGTGCCCCAGAAAGTACCTACCATTCCTCTGGGAATAGATGGGAAGCACCGTCTTGATAAAAGAATCGAAACTCGCTGGAAGCTCTCAGTACATATCAATGGAAGAGAATGGGAACATCTGCTAACCTCTTCCGGAGGGTAAAGATACCACTGTATCCACATCGTGAGCAAAGTTCCAATGGGGGGAACTAAACTGATCAAAAGAATCACCGCAAGACGAGACTCTTCACCCTTGTCGGATGAGTCTATTTTCGAAGTTCATGTTCATCCGTGCGACAAAAAACCATTGCGCTCACCTGTGCGTATGCTAACGCAAGTGTCGAGCCCTGCCAACAAATGTCACGATGGCTCGGTGGGACTATAGGGGAAGACGAAAGCATACCCAGCTACCACCGAACACATGCCACTTTTCAATCCCCAGCTTCTCGCGAAGACGCTCAATATCCGCGACAAGGTCCCAAGTTGTGTTGTGTTCGGTGGAAGCATTCCTGTACTACAGATCAATACATCGAGCTAACCTTGCGGATCCGTGAATAACGAACGGGAGTGATTTACCAGCGCCACGCTGATCAAACAAGACAATCTGATGCAATAAATGGTTCCTTGGTAAGGACACAGAACTGCGACATAGATGCAGACCTTGTATTTCTCAGGATTGAAAAACTGCCTATCCTTGGGGTCTACACCACCACCAGGTCCTCCGTGAAGAAAAACGACTATAGGGAGGAAATCAACGTTCGTTGAACGCGCTACGCATTTACTGTGTAGGTAGCACACCTGGGGAACCAGTCTTTTTTCCACTGATTTCATAGCTATGAAGGGTTTGGGGCAACGAGTGAGTGCATCGAAGCAGCTGATAGTATGCAACGTCAGACATACTAGAGCGAGTGGGCGAACGCTGGCGTGATCTGGACGTTAAGTCTTCCTTTCTCAAAGGGTTCGATCGGAGGATACATTGCGTTGCTGGACGTCGAGTATAGAGAGATATCGATGGATGGATGATGGGAAATAGATCGGAAGGCGACTTGGGCCCGCCGGAATGATCCCAAGTCTGGACGAGATCAACGGCCAGCTATACATATACGGTCTCGGCGATATCGCCAATTCTACCGCTACTGAGGTTGACCACGCGTTGGACGTCCTCGGCCGTCGAGAATAAGTTACATCACGATGGCAAAGTATGTACTGATTTTTTGAAACTAGGCTTACGACACCAATCCTGTACACAGCCTAATCTGATTCAACCAAATCATCATCCCCCATCCGACCTGATCTTTGACGTTATATGCACTGAAGCCATAGAATGCGTCACGCGTCACGCTGAACCGATTATTTATTTTGAGCAGGGCCAAATACTGCCGCCACACCCCCCTTTGAATCAACGTTCAACCATCAAAGCGATTGGCTATGACATTTCCACTGCCAGACGAACTGATCGGGTTGACTTTCAATCACCTTGACATCCCATCTCTCCTGAAATGCAAACAGGTAAGTTTATGGTACAACTCTCCGTCATGCCATCGCTCATGTCAATATTTTCATTCTGTTGTCCGAATTAGGTTTGCAAACTATTTCAGTCTATCATCCTAGGGAACACCCAGTTATGCTATAAGATCGAGCTGTTTGCATCCTGCATGGAGGATAACGAACAATCATCCTTGGACACCGCCACCCGGCTGAATATTCTACGAAAGTACAACCAAGCATGGAATGATATGGAATGGTCCTCGTCTGGCACCATTGCCAAGTTGGATAACCACTGCTGGGAATTCTCAGGTGGTATCCTTGCACAAGCGAGCCAGGCGGGAGTATCCTTTGTTCAGCTACCATGCAAACTCAAGGGCATCGAAGAAAAAAAATGGACGGCTCCTTTTGATTTCAGAATCCGTGACTTCGCGTTAGACACCTCTCAAAATCTTTTTGTCTTAATCGAAACAGTGGGTACTGCGTGAGTATGATGTTTAATATCGTCTGTACTTCCCCTTGATAATTCTGTGACCAGTCCAACCATGCCATGCAAAATTCATCTACGCACTCTTTCTGGGGATCCTCATCCGGACACTGCTGTGGCACAGATAACACACGAAGTGGTGGGATCGAATGCCGACTATACCTTTCTCATGCAGATCTGTGGCGATCACGTTGCCATCCTCTATCATAATCAAGCTCGTGTGTCATCCCCAAGTTCATTCTTTGTTTTCAATTGGAAAACCGGACATCAGGAAGTTGTTAGTAGTTTCCCTTCTATTTGTTTACCTCAACCTCTGATACTTTCTACTCGCAGCACATTTATTCTTCATGCTTTCGGTCGTTTGCCTTCATGACGGAGGACTTGATTCTTGCGGCAATCCTCAGAAAAAACTCGTCGCCCACTTTACAAGTGCTCAGGATAGGAGCATTCACGAAACCTGTCGATTCAGCAGAAGATTTGCCCTACGTGTGCGAATTCCGGTATCCCGAACTCGATGGAGTCGTAGAATATTTCTTGATTCGGTCGGACCCGACGCCGTCTTGGAGGCCACCTGCCGGTTCAGAGGTTCCTTTCCATGTTTCCCGGAAGCACTTGATCTTCACGATTTCTATGCATGTCTTCGTGGCTGAGACTCGCCAGAATACAGTCCTATTTGTGCCCCTGTCCACATTACTTTCGACGGTCGAGTCATACCGTGATTTACCATCTCGGAGTTTAGCTTGGTACAGTTGGGGTCCGAGTGCAACACGCATGATTTGCAGGGAGCCATCGGAAACTTGGGTCTGCTATACCTATGGTATGAAATACATCCAAGGTCTACGGTGGAAAGATGGGCATATGGCGCGAGTTTACGATTTCAATCCTTATGCTGCGAAGAAGCACTTCAAAATGACAATCGATTCCCCGATACCGTGGAAGAGGCTGGCGAAAGAGTCGATACCTGGTTCCCGGTGTGACGCCTTCGACGAAAAAGTCACTACGAGGTTACCTGGGCGTGTCTGTGATCTCACACTCGCGCATTCGGATGAAGGCTGGGAGGCTCCCATGATTGGAGAGGACCACATCTTGATGGTACAGGTGAGATCAACCATTGTGTCAAAGTTTATCGCCGACTCCATCTCGTTTCCAGCCCAATTCTTCTACGTACGGCTACATGGCCTTGTAGATCTTGATTTGGATGCCATCAAAAATGTCAGTTCTGTGATATGGCTTTGACTACCTGTACTAGTGATCTTGAATGCGAACGCGTTTCTTGACCCCGAGATGCTGATGTTGTTGGTTGCGTTTGTTTCGTTCTCGAGGTGCGTGTAACTCCGTGAGTTGTCGCTCCACGACCGTATACGTAGGTGTTGTAGCTCGTGCTAGCACTGCGACTCGTTGGTAGCCAGACTTGACATTCCTGTACACTGACGCCAACCTCGGGACCGTGCCGATTCAGGCCAACGTTGAACGCTGAACGTCAAAAGCGACATTATACTATGTTCGTGCTGCAAGCGACCTATGCAGACTCGGAATACAAAGCAGCTGTGTACGGCTCAGGACGTTTCGTTCAAGTCAACTGATGCGTACAGCCTTCATGCGATAATCTTCCATGCACCTGCTGTGGTGTTGCCGGGAGGTACGAAGCAGGGGGCGACTTCGACGGGGTGTGGATCCACTCTCATGAAGTAACAGACATAGATATCCCGCCATTACGACCTACATTGGAGCGACTCGTAATTCAGTCATGCATCACAGGTTTCACGGTGATGTTCAACGTTGACATTCAACACATGGAGACGTTTAAATATGATACTTTGAGTTGACCAGAATCTGGGTGGTACTACTATAGATGATCAAAGCAGTGCTTTCTCGGCGGAAGTGAGGGAATCCAGGGGTATGTATGCATGCATGTAGTCTACAAATATACATCCAGCGTTGCTTCTCCAGCCCCATTATACCCAACGCCACGCAGATTCCAAGGACACACCAACTTTTGCACACGATTCGCACAGTCCGTGGCACGGCTGAGCACCTCCACCGTCAGCTTCTTCTTCCCTTCTCCCCCACCAGCCAAGTCCTGCGCCAACAACATAGCGTTCACGTTCTCCTCGTCCGACATGAGATCGACCGAACCCTCCCATATCGCCCAGCTCCATCGCCCATCTTGGTATTTGATCTCGCATGGGTACCACGAGGACCCACCGTTCACGCTAACGTCGACGGACCTGACCGTCCGATCCGAGTAAGCGTACCCGCGCACCTTGATCGTCAGCGCGTCCAGACCCGCCGACGAGGCTGCACCGTGTCGAACGCGCTCGACACTCGTCACGACCGAGTTACAGTCCAGGTTCTGCATCGACGGGACGGTAGACCACCAGCCTTGGGAGCTCGCCATCTGCATGCTCGTCACCTAAAGAGCACGCGCGTCAGAATCGCCACGACGCGTGGTGTATGTGCGCACCTCCTCGGGCAATATCCTGTAATCGGTCTGCTGGAAAAAGTTGGGCGACTCGGACCGGGAGACCGTGATGTGGTCCACCCATTTCACCCAACGCATGCCGTAGCACCCGGGAACGACGACGCGCAAGGGGAAACCCTGTCCAGGCGATAGTGGCACGCCGTTCATCTACTCGAGCAACGTCAGCCGGGGAAAAACAGTGACTAGTAGTAGTAGGACACATACCTCGTACGCGAGAAGTACGTCCCCGTCTTCGCTCATCGCTTTCTCCAGGGTGATCGAGCCGCCATACCATTCCGCCGAGTCGCACGGCGCGACGTGCGAGACAAAGTGCACGTGAAGTCCCTTCCACGACGCGCTGTCGTCCGTAGAGACCCCCGCGGTGCGGAGGACCTCTCGCAGTGGCGCGCCGGTCCAGCGGACATTGGCGGCTGTACCCTCGGACCACTTGACTCCTCGAACGGCCTTGCCTGTCTTTTGGGCCATCTTGGCTCTGCGATTACCAGCACACTGTGGGATGCGTTGTATCCGCGTTAGAGTTGGTGACGGAGCGAGGAGATACGTACGACGAGGACGGCAACGACTTGTCTTTGTGGAAAGTCGCTTCGTACCCGGTTCAGTGTGAGGTTGAGTTCCTCGACGCCATCTATCTCGCCGTCGACCTTGACGACGAGGCCCTCGGCATTGGAACGAAAGTCCACGATGACAGCTAGCGACCATCAAAACGTCTGAACAGGGCAAAGGGTAATACGTACAATGATTACGAGCATAGATCAAATGCGACGGAGTGATGTCGTGGTTAGTGAGCTCGGCGAGAGATTTCGGTTCGGCGTTGAGGGGGTGCTCTTCCAAGACGCGAAGTGGATCGGGGACGCCCATTGATGACGACAGACGTGTGGCGCAAAGGTTCAAAAGTGCGAATAATTTTAAGGGACCCTCATTTATAGCACCGACGCGATATCAATCAGGGCTCATCGGTTCGGATCTTTTTCACATCGATGGAGCCCTAAGTTAGAAGAAATCACGGCATGGTTGTTCTGCCCTTGACAATTGTATGATTACATGAATGGTTTGCTAAGTGTCTGGGAAACGCCCAATGTAGAGAGGTCTATAATCATTCGTCCGCTTCACTGGCAATGATAACGTCGTCTGAAAGAAGCATCCTTCATCTCGGTTCGGAGTGAAAAAACACAATCGCTTACCGATCTTGAGGACTGCCCTCACGAGCTGCAACCGAGGTCAGAGAAGTACAAAGGAGGTGAGATGATGTACGTACTTGCGTAGCAAGCAAATACTGCTGTCGTTTTGAGATCAGTGGATCGTACACGAATTGCTTCTTCATATCTGCGCATATGAATGAGACATTGACGTGTAAGCAACGTCGCTTTGATCCGTACCGTTCTCGTTTTGACCAGCACAGTCGATTCCTAAGCGAGAATTCTTTTCCGTCACCTGCCCGCTTTTGACGTGGGCAAGTGTCTCGATCGGTGAGAGACCGCTGTTTTCTGCAAGAGCAAGGGGTACGGCATCGAGAGCGGCAGCAAAAGAGCGCATAGCGTATTGTTCTATTGAAGGGATCTAAATTAGAGTCAGTCAGAGAAATCCATGCCGAACGTTGTATTTTTTGTACCTCGTCAGCAGCCTTGGCCACAGCAATGGAACAGCTGATATCTGCTGCTCCACCACCATAAACGACTCTATTGTCGACGACAAGATTCCGAACGGCACATATAGCATCATGCAACGCCCGCTTTGCTTCGTCCACGATCTGAAGAAACGGTGAGTGACGTGCAGCGCACGAGACGGATACCATTACCATCTTATTCGATCCGCGGACAAAGATGGTGACGGCACGAGTGTTGGCACATTCCTCGATAACAAGCATCTTGTCCCGGGTTGTTCCAAAGGTGACTTCGCGTACGATGCCAGCCTTACCTAGTTTTTCCGCTGTGAGTTCCTCGAATCTAGGCACGATCCTGCCATGCGTGGCTATCGCAATCAGCTGGGAGACGCGTTACAACTCAGTTGTGCACGTGAACGGGACCTTACTTCAATCTCTGGTCCGCCGACCCACCGTACGGCTGGGAGCTCGTTTTGCATGAGTAGATGGTTTGCTTCGTCGTCAAAGCCCCACTGGCATATGACCAGGTTTGCGCCCGTGTCCTTCACCATCTTGATCATGTCTTGGAATTTCTCCTTTTCGTAATCCCGGAGTCGCTTGAACTCTTCGACGCTGGTGATGTCCAGTTTGTGCTTTGTCTTCGGACGCGGGGGTTCGAACGGACAAGTGAGGATTGCAAGACGTGCGTCTTTGACGGATGAGGGCATCTGTGGGTGTGACATGTCCTTGTCGATGAGCACGCCTTTGATGAGGGTGGTGTCGGCCAGGGAACCGCCGACTTTTCCATCCACCTTGATGAGGTCAAAGGGAACATCGCGACGCTCCATGTCCGCGACTGTCAGTACTGCGTCCACGGCGATCTGCGCAAACTGCTTGATCTCTTTCGAGACGCTGTTAAGGAAACGTCAAGACAGGTCAGGAAAGGGACGAGAGTGCTCACATTTTGCTTCCAAGACTCGTCATGGCTGTTTTTATGAGGTTTTCCTTGTTTTGAAAAGAGAACTCGACGCGATCTGAGATGCTGTCGAGCTGTTCGATGGCCACTTTGCAGGCCCTGTCGAAGCCGTCTGCGATGCGGATGGGATGGATGCCCCTGTCTAGGAGTGATTCGCTCTGCTCAAGGAGTGCGCCAGCGAGTACTTGGGGGAACGTTGAACGCGGGTAGAGGGTGAAAGAAGAGTACGCACCAACGACGCCTGTCGTGCCGTCGCCGATCTCGTCGTCCTGGCTCTTTGAGAGCTGTACGAGGAGTTTTGCGATCTGGTTCTCGACCTCCATCTGTCCGAGGATGGTAGCGCCATCGTTTGTGACGGTGATGTCGCCGTCGGGAGAGATGAGTATTTTGTCTAGCCCTGGAGAGGGATGAGATCGGATCACGTGCGCAATGAGGGACGTACCACGGGGTCCAAGGGATGTACGGATGATGTTTGCGACTGTCCTCGCTGCGAGGATGTGGGACTAGAAGACGATGTCAGTGCGTGCACTCGCGAACGAGACGAAAGTGAACGAGCCTTGATGGCTTCTATGCCGTGACTTCTAGTCTTTTTTCCTTGTTCTCTGAGAATGATGAACGGTCTACCATACTATACTGATATTTAATTCTTTATCGTGAGTGTAGCAGGGAACTCACTTCGTCTGTTGTATAGACAGCTTCTGGTTGTGCCATGGCAGAGTGACAGATCGTGAGTGTGACCTGTGCTCGATAGAGAGAGGTAGTTGTGACTATGTGACATGGGTCAGACGACCTTGGACTTGAACACAAAAACCAACGCAACTTTGAAGGATGGAACACGAAATTGACGGTTGGATCGAACAACTCAGCCAGTGCAAACAACTCGCAGAAGTAGACGTAAAGAAATTATGCGACAAAGTACGTATCCTTGCCACACCGTCATGATCGTCGCTGACCCACTTGGCAGACGAGGGAGATCCTGATGGAAGAATCCAACGTACAGCCGGTGAGGTGCCCAGTCACAGTCTGTGGTGACATCCACGGCCAGTTTGTGCGTGCAGTCCCTTCAGCGTGATCTCTTCCTGATCTCTTTGACCCGCATAGCACGATCTCTCAGAGCTCTTTCGGATCGGCGGGAACTCACCCGACACCAACTATCTCTTCATGGGCGACTATGTGGATCGTGGATACTATTCTGTCGAGACGGTGACGCTTTTGGTCGCGCTCAAGCTGCGGTATCGAGACCGCGTTACGATTCTGCGGGGCAATCACGAGTCGAGACAGATCACGCAGGTGTACGGGTTTTACGACGAGTGCTTGCGAAAGTACGGAAACGCCAACGTATGGCGATTCTTTACGGACTTGTTTGATTTCCTGCCTTTGACGGCATTGATTGACAACCAAGTGAGTGTTGGACAGAGGATGACCATCAACGCTGAGCACGTGATAGATATTTTGTCTTCATGGCGGGCTTTCGCCGTCGATCGACACGCTCGACCATGTTCGGTCGATTGATCGTGTGCAAGAGGTGCCACACGAAGGACCAATGTGCGATCTGCTGTGGTCGGATCCCGATGATCGGAGTGGCTGGGGGATATCACCCCGCGGGGCGGGGTACACTTTCGGACAGGATATTTCGGAGGCGTTCAATCACAATAACGGACTGACGTTGGTGGCGCGGGCCCATCAGTTAGTGATGGAGGGTGAGTAGGGACGACACGCGTTTTGGCTGGGGTGCTGACATGGCGTGCAGGCTATAGCTGGGGACAGGACCGGAACGTGGTGACGATTTTCAGTGCTCCAAACTACTGCTACAGATGTGGGAATCAGGCTGCGATCATGGAAATTGATGAGAAACTGTCGTACACATTGTGGGTGGCGTTTCTGTCGCGTGTGTGAGACGAACGCTTACGCTTTGATGTACAGCCTTCAGTTTGATCCTGCACCGCGTGCGGGAGAGCCACTTGTGTCGCGGCGGGTTCCGGACTACTTTTTGGTGAGTGTGGAACAAGAATATGGACCTGAACTGAGTTTTTTGTTGTTGTTGTTGTTTTTGTTGTGTAGTGACTTTGGATCGGACAATGGAGTAGTAGTAGATAGTAGTAGTAAATACGAGACAACACGAGTGTTTGATGATCTTCTCGAGGCCACAACGTGTTGTTGGTTGAATGTCGTTCTCGGGCACTCCTCTCGGTCAAGTCAGACGTCTTGATCACAAAACTTTTCTCAACAGTAAACAACAACAGCAAGACCCTCAACTTCTTCTTCCACTTCCACGTTCACCGCCGAAGCTGGATCAACAACACCAAGACGAGTCAGCTCTCGTTCGTTACGCACGTCTCAAGCGCGACCTCCACCCAGAAAAGTGGACAGTCAAGGACACCTCCGTAAACATCGCAGCCGCCTTTAACCAGGCAGTCGACATGAACAACCCAAACACCGCTTGGGCATCTGGCTCGCAGACAACCCTCAACGTGCCTCGCAGCACCTCCGTCGAGTACGAGAAGGAAACACACTCCACTTCCTCCCGTCGTCTCGCTCCTCCTCCTAGTCGTCTCGCACAGCGAAAACCACTCACCAAACACAATTCCGTTCTCACACACCACGTATCCGACTCCGAGGGTGAGGAACTCCAATCTCAGTCCTTCGAGCGCGCAAAGAGTCCCTTTGAGCAAGTACTCGACGCCTCCAAGCGTGCCATCACCACCGCTACCTCCTTCTATCTCCGCCAGCGCTCTACAGAACCCGCAGACGTATCCGCTGCCACCACAAACGGCAAAGAGTCCAGCCTCGACTACGACGAACTCGACCGTGACTACCAGGAGCTACAGCGACAACGCGCACAGGACGACGAACAGCCCTCTTCCCGCAAGATATCCGCCAACCAAAGGCGCAACCGCATGTCCCTCGACAACAAGGCCTACCGTCCCTCCAAGTCTGATCTAGAGGACTCAGACGACCAGATTCACGATGACGGCAAGAAGCGCAGGCGAAGGGTAAAGAAGAAGGACCTCGGTCCAGCCGCCTTGACGTCCCTCCCAGTAGCTGGCTACGATAAGCGCAGAAGAAGAAAGAGAGGTTCCAGAGGCGGTGACGCAGAAGCAGACGATGCAGAGGACGACCAAGAGAGCAGCTTTGGCAGCGAGCAGGTCAGCTTTCCCGCTTTCAAAATGATGCATTCTCTGACGCCCCTCTAGCAGTCCTCCGTACAGGTCCAGCCCGCAGCCAGCGAGTCCCAGCTGCGCACCTCCGTCCCACCCCCCTCACGATCCTCTGTACCCCGTTCCTCCGTCCCACCACCATCCAGATCTCCCCCGGAGCTCGAAGACGGTCTTGGTGGCGCTCAATCTAGTTTGGAAGTCATACTTGAGAGCGATGAACCTCCCGACGTGGACGGCATTACCACCACTTCTGATCCTCGCAATGCCCGTTTCTCCGTTGGCAGTATCCTCGGACGTCTGGTCAACAGAACCACAAAGCTCCTCTTGCTCGTCCTCGAATGGACGCTACGCACCATATCACTCGTTTTCTTGATAGTCGGGCGTATCCTGGGATCGACCGTCTACGTTGTCTTTTACAAGCCAATGTCGCTTTTACGCTCTTTTGATTCTCAATCATTCATCTACCTTGTGCGGTTCGCCATATTAGCGTTGGTGGTTTACCTCACATACGTCCAATTCTACGATCCGCTGGTCCAACTACTTCCTTATCGTTCCTCACCGAATCCGTACCATGCGCCCGAAACGCCCATCACCAACCTCGATGAGCTCGTCGCGAGGCTGCAGAACATCGAATCCGCATTCTCTGGTCTGTCACTCGATCACCAACGAGCGCGAACTCAGCAGGATCTCGAAACCCGCGCACACGGGGAGGTCGTGAACAGGGTATATGCTCTCGAAGCACGCGTGCGCGAGGAGGCGAAACGCGTCGCAGAGTCGGAGAGCCACCTCCAAGCTTCCGCAAGGCACGGCCTCTCAGACGTCAAGAGACAGATTGATGCGCTCCAAGCACAGCTGGCTGCGATCGAAGCTGCCCCTCGGGGGGCATCGCCACCACCCTCGCCACTCCCACCAACTAGCGACGAGGAAGCACGCAGAAAATTGAAGGTCCTCGAAGAGCGTGTGGGTAGCGTCGAGGGAGGCGTCAAGGAAGCCCTCGAACTCTCAAAGTATTCTAATAAAGACTCGACACCCTCTGGGCCAGCGTGGTGGTCCAAGCTCTCCTCCGCCGTTAGCTCTGGAAAGGGTCTTGTCATCAAGTCTAGCGATGGCACTGACGTGACCGGTTTGATATCCCAGCTCGTGGATACCGCTGTTGTGCGGTCCACCACCCGAGATATTGTCTCTCGCGCCGACTTTGCTCTGCACTCTGCGGGCGCACGTCCTATACCAAGCCTCACCACACATACCCTCGAGATGCGCCCAACGACGTTGCGGGGATCAGTGCTCGGCTGGATGACTGGCCACGGGCGCGAGATGGGCCGGTCGCCGATCACAGCGCTGCACCAAGACATCCACAGTGGGCTCTGCTGGCCCATGAGTGGTGACTTTGGTCAGCTCGGCGTTGCGCTCTCGTTTCCTGCGTACATTACCGACATCACGATCGATCACGTCGCAAAAGAGGTTGCGTTTGATCTGCGGACCGCCCCTCGGGACATGGAGGTGTGGGGACTCGTGGAAGGCACGGAGAACCTAGAAAAGGTCGGCGCCTTTAGAGCCGAGCGAACTGCCCAGCTCGCAGAATCCATGAGAATCGCCGAGGAATCTGGCTCCCCGATGCCTGAAGAGCCCAACGAAGATGCGTATCCACCCACGCTTCCCGCGAGCCATCCGTATGTCCGACTGGCTTCCTTTACCTACGACATCGATGCGCCGTCCAACATCCAGACGTTTCCCGTGCGCCAAGAAATCCAGGATCTTGGTGTTGATTTCGGCGTCGTCGCGCTCGTCATCAAGAACAATTGGGGAAAGAAGGAGTACACATGTCTGTACCGATTCCGTGTGCATGGCGAGCGCCTCGATGGGACACCGGAACTATCTGTTTTGGATGACTCTGAATCGTGATAAGGTATTTAAAAAAAAGGCTGGGGTGTGTGAATAGGATTCCTTAAATATGTTATCTCTCTCCTTCATTTTTTTTCTTGTTTCCTGTCGAAAGGCTGCTCAGATCCCCGTCTCCTAGATTATTCTTTTAATGTTACTCGTGTACTGATGACCGCAATGACAAGTTCATATTTGTTGCCTTGACCGTGCCAGGGTTATTTTCGTTTTACACATTCACTTGCATAGTACTTACATTCCATGCCCGGTACAAGGTATCCAAGTATGTACAAGTTTCCGTTGAGAGATCATCCTCTACATTGATGCCTGGGTATTCCCGTTGACGGCAGCGGGTACGGTCAAACCGTCCTGAACGCCAACCTTGACATCCCATTCCTTGATGCCCACCACCCCGCCGAGCTGTCGCCACACTCTCGTCAACTCCTTCCTCCGACTCTCCGACATGGCGAGCACCGCAGGCCAATACACCTCATGCACATACTCAAACGGCACCGACCCCCCCAACCCTTCGCTCACGAGCTGATCCGACGCAACCAACATCTCCTCCCCGTCACGCTCTCGATCCCTCGCCTCTGCGGAGCGCCACAGCCCCCGCGCGTCCGCGAACGGGTCGAACACGAGTTTGGAGCGCGTGACAGGGTCCATGAGCGGCGTGATCAGTTTCCAGAACGCAGCGAGGAGCCAGGGCGAGCGGGCGATGATAGCCGCGGAGAGGCGTTCGGGGTAGTGGTTCTGGAGGTTATAGAGGATGTGTCTGGAGACATAAAAGGAGGGCGCTCTGGCCTTGTCTGCAAAGTCGACCATGAACACGATCGATCTGGCGACAGGTGAGCGAGTGGCACGGAGTCAAAAGGAAGCGAAAACGTACTCGACGCCGGGACCCATGAACTCGATGGCGCGCTCGATAATCCAAAAGATGAACTGGAGCTGTCGCTGGCCCTCGCCCGAGGTCTGCTTGCCCGGATGATAGTAGACGAGCGGTCTACCGTGGGGATCATACCCACAGAGGAACATGCTGCCGGTCATGGATTCGGGCTCGACGTGCTCCGGCGTAATAAGAGAGTAAAGACCAAAGTCGCGCCTCCATTTGAGGGCCGCTTCGAGGCGTTTGATGCTCTCTGACGGATCGTCTTTCGCGGCACGTAAGAAGCGCAAGATGCACTCGTACGACTGACATAACGTGAGTGTTGGGAAGAATGGAGGAAAAAGAGAGATGTACGAGCCACATTCGCTCCTCCTCCATCAGCGCGCCTTGTTCGGTGTCGACGTCAAGCAGGACATAGTCTGGGTCGGCAAAGTGAGCGAGCACGCGGTCGTACCCTGACTGTTCCTTCTCTGACAACTTGGGGGGTGGAGGGGCGTCAGGACGGGATGGAACGGGGAGAGGCGTCTGGACGGAGGACGAGGACATCGCAGGTGGTTGGACAAAAGACGGATGTACTAATTAAAACCCTAGTCGAACCGAGAAGCGAACAGGCATGGAGTCCACGACGATGCCAAACCTCGGCTACTGAGAAGCGAAACGTTTGAACGTCGACCGCACATCGTTCATTCCACAGACGAAAAAAAAATCCCCGCTAAACACTGCTTTCAATCAAATCAGAGACAGGCTAGCTGAAGACTCTTACCAGACCTCAAGCGCTCACCTGCCACCGTGCGCCACGGCCGCCTCAAAAAGTGAGACAGTGAATGTCATATCCGTGGTGCCAGTGGACGGTTGGGTAAAGGTAAGTACATAACCCATGTACGGGAGTCCGGGACGGGTCCAGTGGCACGGAGATCTGCAGTTGGTAATATAATCTGCGGGCCCTCTTCCTGCCGGAACCTCCACATGCTTTGCGGGTAGATGGCATCCAAGGCAGCACTCGGGGTGAATCTCCTTGACGGGAGCTCTCGAACTTAGTCGAAATTGCCGTTAGTACCCGAGTCCGAGTCCGGCTACCTAACATACGGCTCCCATCCTCAGATATCTTGTGTTAGGACCAGGGCAATGATGAGTCAGGCCTTCAGGTGAGGCATTCATGTGGACTCGTCGGCTCACCTACAGTCTAGCACTTCGTTGAAAATACCTTTGGTGCTGGCACAACGTCCCCGGGCCGGGCTTCGGGCTGCCATACTAATTCTGTTGACCGACTTGGAATATCTCGCTCAGGTACTCACTTCCCGAGATCCCCCCGGCTGGCAGTGGAACGATCATTAGTCTGGTGTCACTGGTACTCAGACCATGTTCTATGCAAGGTATTGGATTTGCACCAATGCTTACTACTACTCAAAGTTATTGACCTCACCGAGATTTCACGGTGTAGTGGTCGGCGGAGAACGTGGTGGGCGGTCATCTCATTGTCCTGTATTCTTGATCGCCTGTTGACGCGATCACAATCCAAGTTTACTTATCCAGTCAATCATCGAGTGATTTTATCGATCTCACCCAGTTCTGAAACAAGATCTCTTCAAACGGTGTCAAAATGCAGGGTCTACTTTGAGAGACTGGGTATGAGTGATCAGTTCGTTGATCTACATTGACGCTTGACTATTTCCGTTGATGGCGACGGGAGTGGTCAACCCGTCTCGAACGCCAACCTTGACGTCCCACTCCTTGACACCCACCACTCCGCCGAGCTGTCGCCACATCCGAGTTAACTCCTTCCTTCGGTTCTCGCACATGGCTAGAAGCGCGGGCCAATAGACCTCATGTTCGTACTTGAAGGGAACTGAGCCCGAGAAGCCCTCGCTTACGAGTTGATCCGACGCGACCAGCATCGCGTCCGGCTCACCCCGGTCTCGCTCCATTGCAGTGCGCCATAGACCGTTCTCATCCGAGACGGGGTCGAACAAGACCTTTGAGCGTGTATATGGGTCCAAGAGGGGCATAATGAGTTTCCAGAAGGCGGAGAGGAGCCAAGAAGTGCGAGCGATGGCGGCCATACCAAGGAGTTCGGGGTAGTGAGTCTGCAATATGTAGAGGACCTGTCTTGTGGTGTAGAATGAGGGGACCTTGGCTCTGCCGGCGAAGTCGACCATAAACGTGACAGACCTACGCGAAAATAAAGATAAAGAGGATAAACAGAGGGGAGGGAATGAGTCGGCGAAAAGCGGGACGTAGCAACAAACATGCGACGTACTCAACGCCGGGAACCATCAACTCGATGGCTCGCTCAATAATCCAAAAAACAAACTGGACCTGTTGCAAATCGTCTTTCGTAGTGCGCTTGTTCGGGTAATGATAGATGACTGGTCTGCCCTGGGAATCGTATCCATAGAGAAACATACTCCCAGTGGTAGCTTCGGCCTCGACCAACCTTGGCGTGACGAAAGAGTAGAGACCAAAGTCACGCCTCCATTTGAGAGCCGCCTCGAGGCGTTTGATACATTCTGACGGATCATATTTTGTAGTACGCAAGAAGCGCAGGATGCACTCGTACGACTAGGCCTCATCCGTGAGTGTAGAGAAGAAAGAAAAAGGGGAGACGAACGAGCCACATGCGCTCCTCTTCCATCAAGGAGCCCTTTTCCATGTCGATGCCATGGGGCACATAGTCCGGATTAGAAAAGTGGGCGAGCACGCGGTTGTACTCTGCCTGCTCTTCCTCAGATAGCTTTTCGGGTGGAGGGAAATCGCGAGCTGGGACGGGGAGTGACGTTTGGACGGTGGTCGAAGACATCCGAGCGGACGAACGAGAAAAGGCCGTCGGCGGATACAATGGAAACTTCGAACTCCTAACGGTACGCACATCGGATGTAATGCAAGATAATACGACCGGTTTCTCATGGCGATCTGACTGCCACCATGTAATGGGGGACGGGGGCAAATCACTAGGTACCGCGTAGTGCAAGATCAGGTCAGATTTCCGCAACTTTTTCATCCGTCGTACCTTGGTTCCCCAGACGCTACGTATCATAGACCGCGTAGGAGGTGTTCGTCTGTGCTAATTTTGTGTCGCCCTGGCGGGAAAGCTTATAAACCTGCCGATTCACCCTAGTGCTCGGCGAGCACTTATCGATCGCCATACGAATGAAGAAATCGGGGGCTCCGAAATATTTCACTGCTCCTTATCCTAGTCAAACTCTTGTTGAAGGACTAACTCTGTTTCTGTCCCCTAGATTATTCGCTTATTGTGTAAGCGATGTTACTGAACAATATTTGCTTTTACCTGTAGTGGCAAGATTATATTGATCAGATTTCGGTGTTGCCCCGTTCTGAGATACAATCGAGAGGTATCAGGGTGTTTGTCCTAAAATTCGAGGTTTCGTTGAGAGACTGGGTATCATTCTACACTAATGCTTGGGTATTCCCATTGACAGCATCGGGTACGGTCAAACCGTCCTGAACGCCAACCTTGACATCCCATTCCTTGATACCCACCACTCCGCCAAGCTGTCGCCACACCCGTGCCATCTCGTTTCTTCGGCTCTCGCACATAGCCAGCAGTGCTGGCCAATAGACCTCGTGCACATACTCGAACGGAACCGAGCCAGACCAGCCCTCGCTCAAGAGCTGGTCGGATGTGAACAGCATGGCATCCACCTCG
Source organism: Leccinellum albellum (assembly GCA_038090015.1). Classification (NCBI taxonomy): domain Eukaryota; kingdom Fungi; phylum Basidiomycota; class Agaricomycetes; order Boletales; family Boletaceae; genus Leccinellum; species Leccinellum albellum. The sequence continues at coordinate 39,867 of JBBPLX010000140.1, forward strand.
CCCTGATCTCGCGCTGCGGCAGAGCGCCAGAGACCGACATCGTCCGAGACGGGACTGAACACGAACTTTGAGCGCGTGACCCGGTCCATGAGTGGGGTGACAAGCCTCCAGAACGCTTGAAGAAGCCAGGGTAAGTGGCCGACGGTGGCCACGCCGAGACGTTCAGGATAGTGAGTCTGAAAGATGTGGAGGATCTGTCGACAGAGAGAGAACGAAGAGTTCTGGGCCTTGTGCGCGTAGTCGACCATTAACACAATCGACCTGTGCGAAATGAAAGTCGCGTGAGAAAGGGGGAGGACGAAACGTCTGAACGGGAGAGGCACAACGTACTCAACGCCAGGACCCATGAGCTCGATGGCGCGCTCAAAGACCCAGAAGGAAATCTGGATCTGTCGTGGGGTCTCTTCCGTGTTTTGCTTGCTCGGGCAGCAGTGGATGATTGGTCTACCGTGAGTATCATACCCATAGAGGAATATCTTGCCGGTGACCACTTCAGGCTCGACGTGCTCCGGTGTGATCAGGCTGTAGAGACCAAAGTCGCGCCTCCATTTAAGAGTCGCTTCAAGGCGCTTGATACACTCTGATGGGTTGTGCCTCGTAGCACGCAAGTAGCGCAATATGCACTCATAAGACTAAGGCGCGTCCTTGAGTATAGAGAAACAAAAGAAAGAGAGAAACAAAAGCAAGACGAACAAGCCACATGCACTCCTCTTCCATTAGAGTGCCTTTTTCCGTATCAACAGCCGGGAGGACATAATCTGGGGTGGTAAAGTGGGCGAGCACCTGGTCATACCCTGCTTGCTCTTTTTCAGACAGCTTTTTGGGAGGAAGGGCATCATGACGGGCTGGAACGGGAAGAGGTGTGTGGACTGTGAACGAGGACATACTGTCCATGTTTCAACTTTGGGACACAGATTCGAAGGCCTCGGAAGCGAACAAGCATCGAAGCAGTGTTATAAAAACCCTGACGGTTCGGAAACGAGACCTGAACCTAGCCTTGGTTAAAAAGCTAAGCAACTTGGATTTAGAGTCCTGGGCCAGGCTGCAGTCGTAACGAAGCAGCCTCCTTGATCCCCACCCGCTTGGAGGGTTCTACTCCCGCTAAGTGAAGCTATAGTTGGAACTTGGAAGCCGCCTACGGCCCTGCCAGTAGCGGCGCTCAAAATCGCACCTATCCCAGCGAGTCCAATGCGTATACCTCCCGACATCGGAGAAGGACAAATGACGGGCGCAGCAAACAAGTTCGACAGCCCACTCCCTCGTACACTGACTCAGTCTCCCGCATCCCAGACTCCTACGACTCCACCAAATTCATTATTTGATGATGATATCATATCATAGCTCTGATTCGTCAACGCACCAGCATAGGAACGATCGTTGGTTCGGCATCACTGGTACCCCGAGTTAGACCATGCTCTTGCGAGGGTGACAATAGGAAGCTACTGCGCCACAATCATCACATCCGTCAGAAATACTTGTCCGTAAGGTGGGAGATGACGTGTTCTGAGTCACTTCGGATTTAGATCAATGCATATTGTCAAGTATCAAATCAATCGCCTGTTGATGCGATCACAATCCAAGTTTACCTCCACCTATAGTCAATCATCGAGTGACTTTATCGATCTTACTTAATTCTGAAGCGGGAAACATCAATTCTCTTCAAACGGTATGTCAAGATGCAGGGTCTACTTTGAGAGGTTGGTATAAGAGATTGGTTTGCTAATCTACATTGACACCTGGCTATCTCCATTGACGGTGGTGGGAGCGATCAAACCGTCTTGAACGCCAATCTTGACGTCCCACTCCTTGACACCCACCACTCCGCCAAGCTGTCGCCACACCCGAGTTAACTCGTTCCTCCGGTTCTCGCACATGGCCAGCAGTGCTGGCCAATAGACCTCGTGCTCGTACTCGAATGGAACCGAGCCTGACCAGCCCTCGCTCAGGAGCTGGTCCGATGCAGACAGCATGGCATCCGCCTCCCCCTTATCTCGCGCCGCGGCAGAGCGCCAGAGACCAACATCATCCGAGACGGGATTGAACACGAACTTTGAGTGGGTAGCTGGGTTCATGAGCGGGGTAACGAGCGTCCAGAACGCTTGAAGGAGTCGAGGTAAGCGACTGACGATGGCCACGCCAAGACGTTCAGGATAGTGGGTCTGGAAGATGTTAAGAACCTGTCTCGAGAGGGAGAACGAGGAGCCCTGGCCCTTCTGTGAGCTGTGGATCATTATCCCAATCGACCTGTGCGAAACAAAAGTCACATAAAGAGGAGTTGACGAAAAATGAAACATACATACTCGACACCGGGACCCATGAGCTCGATGGCGCGCTCGACGATCCAGAAGGCGATATGGACCCGTCGCGCGGTCCCTTCCGTGTTTTGCTTGCTCGGGTAGTAGCAGACGATCGGTCTGCTATGGGTATCATACCCATAGAGGAATATTTTGCCGGTGACTGCTTCAGGCTCGACATGCTCCGGTGTGATCAGGCTGTAGAGACCAAAATCGCGCCTCCACTTGAGAGTCGCTTCAAGGCGCTTGATACACTCTGATGGGTTGTGCCTCGTAGCACGCAAGTAGCGCAATATGCACTCATAAGACTAGGGCGTGTATGTGAGTATGGAGAAAATAAGAGACAGAAAGAAAGAAAGAGCGAGACGAACGAGCCACATGCACTCCTCTTCCATTAGCGCGCCTTTTTCCGTATCAACAGCCGGGAGGACATAATCTGGGGTGGTAAAGTGGGCGAGCACCTGGTCATACCCTGCTTGCTCTTTTTCGGACAGCTTTTGGAGCGGAGGGGCATCATGACGGGCTGGGACAGGGAGGGGTGTGCGGACCGTGAACGAGGACATTGCGGGCAGCCTAGTGTCAACCTTGGGAAAGAAGAATAGGAACGACTGTCGTCCTATTTAAGGGTCTGCCTAACACCTTAATCCGAAAGCCTCGGAAGCGAACCACCCGGGAAACGAAATCTAAAGCGTTATTTGGGGTCATGTGATGGTAAGTATCGAAGATTCGCGCGTTTGTCGGGCGTTGTACGTTGGAAAACCCAATTCTCACATTGTACGTACCTAATCTTAATTAAGCTAAGCAGTTTGGGTACATTAATATGATAGGCTGTACCGCGGGGGGCCATGGTAACGAGGAAGCCTTGAGCCTCCTTATCCGCCTTCTGATGAGTCAATTATTTGTTTTACTCCCGCTGAGTGTTACAGTTAGTAGAACTTATAACTTACTTACATGGCCCAAGGAGCAGCGCTCGAAACTGCATCTATCTCGGGCCGCCCCTTGCTCGCTCAATGTGTGTACCCTCGGACTCGGAGCAGGATAGCCGACAGACTCGCCTATTCAACGAATAGGATCATGATGCAAGACACCAATCTGCACAGAAGACTACGGTGGACTTCGTCGGGTTCTTGAAAGAAAATGTAAGTACAGTATGCAAAGGGCTATTTACCTATTATAGATGTCTAATCTAGTAAGATGCGGTTTTCAATATACAAATTAACTGCGAAAGACGGGAGGTGTCAATCGATGAGCCGATCCTTTACAATGCTTGGGCGATCCCATCGACGACGACAGGTAGATGAGTCAAACCATCCCGAACACCGACTTTGACGTCCCACTCCTTGATACCCACCATTCCGCCGAGTTCTCTCCACATCCCAGTTAATTCACTCCTCCGGCTCTCGCATATGGTCAGCAGCGCGGGCCAATAGATCTCGTGCATGTACGTGAACGGAATCAAGCCTGACCAGCCCTCGCTCACGAGCTGGTCGGACGTGAACAGCATGGCATCTGCCTCACCCTGATCCCGTGCTGCGGCGGAGTGCCAGAGACCGGCATCGTCCACAAAGGGGTTAAACACGAGTTTCGAGCGCGTGACTGGATCCATGAGCGGGGTGATGAACTTCCAGAACGCCTGGAGGAGCCATGGAACGTGGGTGACGATGGCTATGCCAAGACGTTCAGGGTAGTGTGTCTGCAAGAGGTGGAGGACCTGTCTCGAGGTAGAGAAAGAGGGGCCCTTTGCCTTGTCCGCGTAGTCAACCATAAGCGCGATCGACCTGCGTGAAACGAAAAGCACGAGGGCAAGATGGGAGGGAAAGAGCAGGTCAGGGAGAAATGAAATGCGGCGAGGAGGGCGTAACTTACTCGACACCTGGACCCATGAGCTCAATAGCGCGCTCGAGGACCCAGAAGACAAAATGGATCTGGCGTGGGCTCTCTTCCGTGTTTTGTTTGCTCGGACAGAGGTAGAGGGCTGGTCTGCCGTGTGTGTCGTACCCGCAAATGAACTCCTTGCCTGTGACTGCCTCAGGCTCGACGTGGGCCGGCGTGATGAGAGTATAGAGACCAAAGTCACGCCTCCATTTGAGAGCCGCTTCGAGGCGCTTGATACACTCCGATGGGTCGTGTTTCGTGGCACACAAGAAGCGGAGGATGCACTCGTACGACTAGGCCTCACACGTGAGTTTTGGTAAGAAAGAAAAGAGAGAGACGAACGAGCCACATTCGCTCCTCTTCCATCAGAGAGCCCTTTTCCGCGTTGATGCCAGGGAGCACATAGTCCGGATTAGCAAAGTGGGCGAGCACGCGGTCATACTCTGCCTGTTCTTTCTCGGACAACTCCTGGGGTGGAAGGGCATCATGGCGGGCTGGGACGGGAAGTGGTGTTTGGACAGTTGACGAGGACATGAGCAACAGGTAGTCAAGCACGAACGCGCAGTTCCGAAGCGAACAAGCGTACCTAATAAATGGTGCACCGGGATAACGTGAACTTCTGCCGACAAAGAAATTCAATAGTTACCAGACAACTTCAGTGCTCTGATGCGTCAAGTTACATGTTGTACTTGCCAATGCGTACGTCAAAGTTTCAGGCAGTGCGAACTTCAGAAACCGTTACGGTCTTTATTTTCGGCATGGCTCGGTTTAAATGCCCATTTAGGTATATCAATCCCGTAACCTCCTCTCCTCTAATCATAGCTCTCGAAACTCGAGCGAAAAAGGGCATCAAACGGTGACGTTAGGGCTGGTTTTGCTGATCACTTACGTAAACACCCTGGTGCTCGGTGGCATCTGAATCTGCACCAGGCTCATACTATTTTTCAGTGGCCGTCGAACCATCAACTCAACGGGGTACTATGTGTTGGGAGAAATTTTAGTATTTCATGGAATAGCCTGAGGTGGCTCCGAATGATTACATTGAAGGGGTTCTATCGCAGGTAATAGCTGCTCGGCCTCTCACAAGCTAACCAATGGTGAAATTCGCACTAGAACAGAAACGATCCTAAGCTAACTCGCGTTCAAGGATTAATAGTGGCATGACACACAGCTCAAAGGTTTCGTGCGCTCACAATGCTGTCAATGCTGTCGCTCGGTCTGTTGCTCGATCTTGCGCTGAATGCCAAGCTTCGTGATGCCACCGCGAAAAAGGCGCGTTTCGTTGCATACGACAACGAGCCCTCGTCACGTGAACACGCGTTCAAGCAATCGCGACTGGAACAGGATAAATAAACGGGTTGAGATGGACCCCGGGCGAGAACGATGGTATCAAGAAGCGGTAGACAGATGAGAGGGGAGAGGAAGGAAAGCAAGAGGAGCTGGCGAAAATTCAGGTCGAGAAGCGCGAAAGAAGGTGGAGAATGTTTCGGACGAGAATTCATGCTTCTGGTGTTCCCGACACCGCTTCTGCGCTCGTCTCGTACCTTAGACGTTATGGGGAAATTGACGAGGGCGATATTATATTGCGAACTAAGCCAGAGAAAGCTTCTAACAAGAAAACACGGGAAGAGGGCGCGAACGAGATTAAAGGGGAGGTGGTTAACACCTTTCTCTCGAATAAGTTCCGCATTCGCGGTAGTCACGGTGGTATTCCTTTCGAGTCTCAGAGAGACATGGCATGGAGGTGCTATGGGCTGGTGTGGTCACAAGACAGATAAGGGTGAACTAGGGGAAAACCCAAATGAGTACAAGTCAGCAACGTCACTCAGCGGAATGCCACGACGATGGAAAGAATAGGGCACTGACGAACCATGGGCAACCAAGTTTCATATATTCAATAGATTACTTGGTGCCTGCTGACCATTTTGAATGGC
>JBBPLX010000141.1:0-45943 GCA_038090015.1 Leccinellum albellum
GGGAGAATACATTAGTGTGCTCGACAATCCACTGAGACGAAAGTTGGAGTCACTTCTGGGCTCACTTGTGCAGCAGACGAGGTTTATGGATCAAACCATATGTGTTTGTTCATGTTTGCCCTCTATCGAACCCCATACTCTGTAATAACCCATGCTCCAAGGCCTGTCCCGAGGAGTATGGGTTATTACAGAGTTGACTGTATCTCATAACGCATAGCTTTGGGGATACACCATGCATTACACATACATTCGGCGTGGGATAGCGTGCCATCTAGGTGCTTATGTCTAGGCATTTCTTAAAATTCTTTGGGGAAGTGCAATTTGAATGAGAAGTATCACGTGATCGCGTTGTACTTGATACGCGCCGTCAGAAATGTCGCGTCTTTCGTTGCGCCAACGTCACTGCATCTCTGGCTGGACATGGCTGCCTCGAAAACGGCCCTTTCAGGCCTTAGAACCGTCACGCGAAACTGGTCTACGAGCTCGAAGACTGACTCGGATGGGTCCCAGGAGTTTCTTGACCCCCGAGCGAAACGCCTCAGAGATATTCAGGCTGGTCTAGATGAACGAGGACAACCTACCCTTCCTTCCACATCTTCGCAACACCTTTCCAACCTCAGCTCGTTGCAAATAGTCAGCAGGAACAAACGGCCCCCTTCACCACCTACTCAACAGCCGACCGCAAAGAAACGAACCTTGCCTCCTAGTTGGGAACAAGATATATACACTAGTTCGTCCAACTTCAGGACAACCGCTCGCATGTCCTCAGCTACTGGATCAGCGACAAAGACTGCGTCCACTGGAGTTTCTGCAACCAAGGCTGCCGACCCGTCAGCCCAGACAGCTGGCGTTTCTCTCAGCCAGGAACAGCAACAAATTCTTCGACTTGTTGAACTCGGAAAGAGTTTATTCTACACGGGAAGTGCTGGTATGTAATGAAATAGCTTCGTTTTTGCGCATGCATGCATTCAACCACCCAGGTACCGGGAAGTCTGTTCTTTTGCGGGCAATCATCAGCGCCCTTCAGAGAAGGTATTCTAAGTCTCCTGACGCAGTTGCGATCACTGCCTCCACAGGTTCGTCCGAATGCGACTGCTTTAATCAATTGATACCAAGACTGAGTGGCACACGACAGGCATTGCCGCATGCAATATTGGAGGCGTGACCATTCATTCGTTTGCAGGAATTGGGATTGGAGAAGGCACTGTCGAACAGCTTGTTTCAAAGGTCCGAAAGAACAAAAAGGCTGCCCCGCGATGGTCCCGTACCAAAGTACTCATTATTGACGAAGGTAACTCTCTGACCAATTGAAAGTAGCTTCACTATAATAGATATCTTAGTTTCCATGGTGGACGGAGACTTGTTTGACAAGCTGGCTCGAATTGCTAGCCACCTTCGTAAATCTAATGATGCCTTTGGAGGAATCCAAGTGTGTTCCTTCTTCTTTTCTTGTCCTGTCTTTCCTAAAAATGGATAGGTTATTGTCACGGGAGATTTCTTCCAGCTTCCCCCTGTGACGAAAGGAACGACGAAAGTGAAGTTTGCTTTCGAGGCAGAGATGTGGAACCAAACGATCAAACACACATTCAATCTCACAAAGGTCTTTCGGCAAAAGGATCAAGGTCAGTACTCATTGACAGCGAATTCGCTTCACATGTGAACTCGGTTTCTGCAGAATTTGTCGATATGCTCAACGAAATGAGGTTTGGCCAATTAACGCAGCGTTCTATCATGAAGTTCAAATCCCTCTCTCGTGAAATTGAGTACGGCGACGGACTTGGACCAACGGAACTGTGCGTGTGGTTTTCTTTGTCGAGTTCCATCACTCAATAATTGTAGATTTCCACGCCGAGAGGATGTCGACAGATCGAATCAAGGACGAATGTCAGTTCTTACCACGGAACAGAAAGAATTCCTTGCCAGTGATGCCGGGACAATCACCGATCCTACCCAAAGAGAAAAGATGCTCTCAAATTTTATGGCTCCTAAGAGGCTCGCGCTGCGTGTCAATGCTCAAGTTATGCTCACCAAGAACCTGGACGAGTCACTCGTAAATGGAAGTATGGGCAAAGTGTTACGATTTGTGAATCCTTCGTTGTATCAAACGGACTATGACAACGTCGATGGGAACGGTCGAGCCAAGACGGAGAAAAAAAAGCCCTCAACGAATGATATGTTGCTCCCTCTTGTGGAATTCCTACTGCCAAACAAGATAAAGCGAGAGGTTCTGGTTTCACCCGAGAGCTGGAAGGTCGAGCTTCCCAATGGTGAAGTACAGGTCTCGAGAACACAGGTAAGAATATAACGTCTTTTCATTGTTGTTCAATTGTGCCGATTGTGTTTCCTGACTGATTGTCAGCTTCCCCTGATTCTTGCATGGGCTATGAGTATACATAAGTCGCAGGGACAAACTTTAGAACGGGTCAAAGTTGACCTAGGCAGGGTTTTTGAGAAAGGTAGGTATCCCGTTGGATGACTTTATCCCATACCCACCATTTCCAGGTCAAGCATATGTAGCTCTGTCCCGCGCAACTTGCTTGGATGGGCTGCAAGTTCTCAACTTTGATCCGAAGAAGGTATGTTGGATTGTGCACCTGTCGGTCCCAGTAGTCACTTGCCTGCCAGGTACAAGCTCATCCCAAAGTTGTCGAGTGGAGTAGAACGTTGAAGGCTGTTTCAACGGAAATGAATCTGTGATGCTTTTTGCGTTGCCATTTGCCACGCAAATTACATCCGATGAGTCGACTCACTCATCATCTCGGGAATGTGTTACTGTGTACCATACAGAGGTTGTTTTAGTCTGTAGTAAGTAATCTCGCAACTGCGATCGGCGTTGATTTCATCTGGATACCAGCCATCCTGACTGCTGTGTTCAACGCGGTTTGACACCTTGAGCCTGACAAGCCTACCACTTGTCCCGCAATGAGCAACTACTGTGTAGGCTGTGCGTGTGCGCTGATGAGCAATCGCATCGACAGTAGCCACGAGCGTCGCCAACAAGCCATCACAACGACTTACTCAAATGAAAGCAAACCTAGGTCCTAATGACGAGATTCTTGCTTACTACTTACCTATCCAATATGCTCTTTGTACGAACGGAATACACTCCACCATATCTTCCCGAGCGTCCTTTGCACTTGCAAAAACCTACTAGCCTTGGGGTGAGAGACTGCCATATCTGTCGTCGTTGCAGCATGGTCGCGCTGAGCTCTACGACTCTTTACTTTGTCTGGAGTGGGTCTCGCGAGTGTTGGATCGACCTGACACGTGAAAACCGTCGATTATTGTCCGTGTTAGAGATGCCTTGAGCAATGAGCACCTCCTTAACAAGTACTTATATTGGAGCTTATGCCAGTAACTTGAACCTTATGGCTTGTCTGCCGAAAGGATAATCTCTAGTTGTTCGAGCCAACTTGAGGAGTAGTGGAAAAGTGCGCTGCACCGTACATGTTTCATTATGACCATGTAAGCAAGGTAGAATTTTCTGCTCTGTAGGTTAGTACTACGTTCCCCGGATTAAGGATACTTGACATCAAGCATGGACTCCCCAGCCTCCACAACAATTTCGCCGGCTACATTCCCTCAGTGCACACGGCTGAGTTCTGCGTTGTTGAGCAACCAGTTGCAGCCAAAGAACGTATGCTGAGCATAGCGCGGCCCAAAGATATAACGATCAAGGTCAAAACAGGACTGAAAAGTATCGGTCAATGCGGTCAGAGATCGTGGTGTAACATACAGGATTACCTTCCTGCCTCCGCCGGTACACGCAGCTTTGGAGGCATCGCGCCTTAGTTCTCGAAGTGATGCAGATGTTTGAACTTACAGCTACTTGTGATGGTTCCACCATCGTCAAACACACCACCGCAAGTAATAAGGATGCTTAGAATTTGCATTAGTATATACCTTTTGAAAACAAGAAAATGAGTCTTACTTGATGCGCATCCATACATAAACATACCCCTGAACGAGATCATATCGCAAGTTCAAGATACGACACATGAATTATCTGAGACCCACTCTTTCAAAAAACGCCATAAAAACGAATCAGTTTGCATCTTTACGGAACTTGTGAAGAACCGATAGACCATGAATATAAAAAGGATAGTATGGATTACAAGCGCAAGCACGTAGACCAATGCCATCGTGGGCGATGAGAGAACCAGCGGGTGAAGAACGCTGAACTGGATCGTTTTCCACAACATTATAAGCAACAAAGGAGTTGCGAGTGTACTTGCAAACAGAAGGGCGAGAGAAAAGACTCTGACCACACGGTTGCGGGGGAAAAGGGACCAAATTCGAAATGTAATGACCGCTGGTGATCATGTTAGTGTCTACCGTTTTCCCTCAGGAAGAGAGCATACCTTGACAGAGAGTAGCTATAGGCCAAGTGAAGCCAAAGAACTTGATCCCGAAAACCCTGGTGGAGTGTGATTTGGGTCATACGCATAACACATTGATGTGACGACTCACAACTCCTGGAACTGTTCGGCTGATGAACATCAAATCACAAGCTCAGATCACTTACCCCACTAGCAGTCCATTTCAGGGCTTGGAGAAGTGACATACGTTCACAAGGTCAATATAATGATAGTGTGGTAGGTGGTTTATTGGCAATCAAGAACCTAACGGCTAATCATCAGATGAGCGCACAGCACACATCAAAGCTTACTCACAACGCATATCCGAGAGTCAGATACCTGATCTGATTCGAGGTTTGGTTAAAGAAGCGAAATCAGAACGAGAAATCCTTACAGATAGATAAAGGGACCTGGAGAGCGACCATGATCCAGTCCAGAAGTATTGAACCTGTGGGACAACGCTCGGAATGCAAGACGACATTGTGTTGACCAGACGTACCTCTTCGCCGATGCAAAGAATATGATCGTAAAAGACGAGTGAGGCGGCAAAGGCGCAGTCTATTTCGTATGTCTCTAAGACGGCAAGCGCTATCAATGCGTCCATACAGGATGAAGACAGGATGAAGTAAATTGTAGAACCAAACTATATACACGCACAAGAACATTCTGGTAACCTAGCGAGTGCCTATCGTTAGAACCTCCCGATAGCCGAGATGCAGCGAGCAGGTGTTTGACGCCATGGCCATTGGCACTTGAAACCAACACTGCTAGCCTGAATGGTTTCAGGGTGCCAGGAAAATGGTATATTGACAGTGTCTCGACGATTAAATCTGTGTCAGTGTGACGGACACGTTGCTCCGCACTACGCAATCGACCAGGCAATAGATTGGTGCTCGCAACCTGTAGGGTGATCACTTGCCATATGGTTTATGCTCAGGCTCAAGCAAGATGTGGAGGCAGTTCTAGAACGGGGTCAGGTCGTCACATATCATATTTCATTATCGTTCGAGCTTCCTTGCTCATTCCAAGAGCTTTTACATTAACCTGTGAACCAAAGCACTAAGGTTGAAATTGTCTGTCAGCGCTGCCCTACAAGACACACCGAGACTCTTTGAGGCAGGCATGCTCCTGGCAGCTGACTGAGACATGCACAGAGGGCACGCCATCCCCGACCCGATCACCCTACGGCGGATGCTACCAGACATGCAAGCATAATGGGGAATTAGGAACTGGGCTTGGTGAACGAGGGGCACTAACTCCAACCTGTGCGATAAGAGAGGACCAAACATCTCTCCCGATAGTCGATCATCGACTACTAGTGCGGCGCCCGCTGGATATACAACGCACGGCTGAGTTCTGCAGCCAGAGGAAGTATAAAAACACATAAAAGGAAAGCATATACATAAAAGGAAAGAGGTTCCTTGGGAGTGAGATGTCGACGACCGAGTTCACATGTGATTGGGACGATGATCTCTCGCACTCTTTCACTGGTCGCTCGTCGATTCATGTCGCATCGTCGCCCCAAGAATTGGAAGGCACTCGCTCCGCCTGTACCAAACTTTGCCAACCAGCCCAACTCTCTCCCGTCCCTCCCCGTCCCTTCCCTTCCCAATACCCTCCAACGGCTCAAAGATTCCCTCCGTCCCCTCGCTCGCTCTACTCAAGAGTTCGCATCCGTATGCCAGAAGATAGACGACTTTGCCCGCCCAGGCGGTCCCGGTCCCGTCCTTCAGCAGTTGCTCCTCCAGCGCAAGAACGAGAGAGACCATTGGTTGGAGGAGTGGTGGGATGACTTGGGCTACCTTACTTATCGGGACTCAGTCAGATCTCCGCTCTCTCCGCTCTCTCCCTCTCTTACCCTTCGTCCTTTAGGTCGTCGTCAATGTCTCATACTACTGTAGGCACGCCCCCTCCATGCTTTTGGCCTACTAATCGCTTTCCTTCATCCATAGACGGGTTTGATTCTCAGCCAGCGCATCTTCCCCAAACACCCGCTGCCCGTGCTGCCGGCATCACTCGCGGCGCCATGCTATTCAGGCAGAACCTTCGTTCAGGTCAGTTAGCTCCTGAAGCGATCAAAGACATCCAACATTGCATGGACACTTATCGGTCTGTCTCCCTTTGTCCGTTTCCCACCTTTCTTACGTCTCACCCAACTAGTTGGATGTTCGACTGTTGCCGCGTCCCCGGCACCGAAGGTGTTGATTGGAGTATTTCTTATGCCAGTAACCCCAATCCACACGACGATCTTGGGCATGTCATCGTCGTGCGCAAGAATCGCTTCTGGAAGATAAGGGCCCAGGTCAACGGCAAGGTGCTCGGCATGGGTGATTTAATCAGGTGCGGTTCATCTCCCAGAGTCCAGTGGAAGCACTCACATCTGCACCACAGTCAATTCCAGTACATATATGACCATAGTATGGACGAGTACCCTGCAATCGGTGTCTTGACTGCTAACAATAGAGACGCTTGGGCAAAGGTGCGCGTCCCAATTTTTAGTTCCCATCCACCACATTCCTAACACTAGTCTAGGATTACGCACATCTATCCACCGTTCCTCAGAATGTGGCCGTCTTGCGCGAGATCCATTCATCAGCTTTTCTGGTGTCCTTGGATGACTCCACACCACCTCCAGAGAACGGCGTCGATGTTTCGAGGGCACTGTGGCATGGTACACTCGCAGTAAGTGTGTTTAATTTGCCCCATCTCTCCTCAAATGACTTGTTATACAGTTACCCACGGACACAACCAGTGTTGCACGTGGCCTTTCCTCGCGCTACGTCGATAAACCCCTTCAATTCGTAGTGTTTGACAATAATGTTGCGGGATTGATGGGAGAACATAGTGTCATGGACGGAACGCCCACAGTTCGCCTGTGCGATGAGATACTGGAGTTCCTAGCGGATCCCAGGTCTGACCTCCAGTTATCGCCCTCAGCCTCCACCGTCGCAACCGTGGAACCTCTGGACTTTGATTTGACGTCTATCCCTGAAATTCATGAAGCAATATCTAAGTCCCAACAATATCTGTATGATCTTGCCTCCTCACAATCCCTCTCTTTCATCAGGACCAAGTATGGCCGAGCTGCGATCAAGTCATTCGGTGTGGGTCCTGATGGATGGGCTCAGATGATTGTACAGGTTGCATATGCGCGGCTTTCAGAACGATTTGGTGGTCCAAATGGGCGGGTAGCACCATGGCCTGTGGGTACATACGAGGCTGCGACGACCAGGATGTTCTACAAAGGACGCACGGAGACCATTCGGGTTGTAAGTGATGAATGTGTCGCGTTTGTACGGGCAATGCTAGGACAGTCTGGTGAGTTTGGCAGTGTTTGTGATTTTGCGCTATGATTCTGACCACATCTTATGGTTGGTGATCGATATGCATAGCAACTGTAACAAAGGACGAGAAAGTGCGGCTATTGAGAAATGCCGTCAAGAAACATACGCAACTTGCTCAGGAAGCCTCGGTAGGCGAGGGCGTGGATAGACACATGCTGGGTTCGCTCTTCAATCCTCTTGCACGACGCCAATTGATCACGTTGCGTTCGCCAGGTCTTCGCCTCTCCAAACCGCCCACCATGAATGCACCAGAGTTGTTATCAGATCCACTCTTTATTCGTTCCTCACGTTGGACTCTGTCTACTAGTGCAATCTTCAGTAAGCACTTTGAAACGTATGGGTGGGGCGAAGTCGTACCCGATGGGTTTGGGGTCGCTTATATGACCGGATTCGATGGTGCGTCCACACCCCTTATTTTCAACTTTGCGATGAACAAGGATGCTCACTTGAGGATGTCCTTGACACCACAGATTACCTACAGTTCACGATCACCTCTCGCACCGAGATGCCCAACACCGAATTTGCAGAGGAAATCACGAGAGCGGCGGAGGAGTTTTATGAACTATTCGCAGGCTCATCATCTAACCCGTCCGGTCACCGCGACAAGGAACAAGGTAATTCGAAACTTTGACCGCGTCGTATGGAACTTGTGATTGGCTCTCTTCTGCGCGAAGTGACCACTACGATGCAATGATGCCTCAAAGCTAGACATTCTTTTGTTCGGTTCTACATGACTATGGAAATGGAAAACATTTGGAAACAAACAACTATTGATTTACTCACTGGTTTCGAGACGTTGGAACAGGGACTATAACGAGGCCTAGTCATATGAAACGAGACCTACGCTCAAAGATTGCAAGTACATCGAAATGGACACGCGGAGAAGAGGAACATAGGAAGAACAATATCATCGCGGACCAGGAAATCCCAACACAGATTTATTCGTCATCATAATCTTCTTCGATCACTGCCTTGGTTTTCTTCACTCGCGATGTAGCCTTCGGCTTTTTAGCAGCAGTCTGCTTCGTTGACGTGGGACGCTTCGACAGATTAGCCCATGAAACTAGACACTCAAATGCGCACAAACCTTCCTCTTCTTACCAGCAGACTCGTCCTCCCCATCGTCTTCGTCTTCGTCTTCTACCGCGGCCAGTTCATCCGCAAAATCCTCCCCAGAAAGTTCCGACTCGGCCTAAAGATACATAATCAGAATTACTAACGTCTGTACGAATCCATGAAGTACTGACCTTAGCAGCTTTTTTCTTTGGAGGGGCCTTCTTCGCAGCGGGTTGCCGCCGAGTCGCCCCTTTCGGTTTCTCACCATTTTCCTCCACCTCACGTTTCTGGAAGATAAATGAAGATAAGGCATTCAGAGATAAGCTATGACACAAACCTTCGAACGGGGCTTCTTGACAGGGACACTCTCCTCCGCTTCATCCTCGTCTTCGACTTCTTCCTCAGTCTTCTTCGGTTTGGTCGCACGTTTCTTCTTTGGCTTTTCTTCTGCGTCCCCTTCGGCATCGACCTTCTTCTTAGCGGGGGCGCGTTTCTTCTTGGGTTTTTCCTCCTCCTCGTCTGCAGCGTCAGCCGGCTTACGTGCAGTCGGAGGAATATCTTCGTCAGCGACATGACCTTCCGTCCATGCGCGTCGCACGCGCTCCTGGTCCTCCTCTTTGAGGTCCTCGAACCCGTCGAGGTCCTCAGGATCGTTAAACTTGGCCTGCATGTTACCTATGATCTTGGGTGTAGTGCACCCCCAGTGACGCCATGCGCTAAACGAGAACACGCGCCGGAAAAAGAAGAATTGACTCGAGGTTAGAACGAGTTGTGAACGGAGGGAGCCGGGAATAAAAAATAAAACTAAAAAAAAAAACGCACAAGCTGGTGTTACCCCTGAAGTCGACGATGGAGCCGAGCCGCAGAGCCCCTTTGGGTATGGGAGTCCCTAGAAAAAATCTCATGTGCCTCGAGCGGACACTCGGTTTGGGATGCCATGCTTACCTGCACAGGGCTTGGCACCTTGATAAAGAGAGTAGGAAAAAAAAAATATTGAGCCATCGAATAGGCGCGATCGTGGCAACCAAGTAGGTTAGGCGTCCGTAAACATACCTTTACATTTGGCACGAGCGGAGCTCGCGTATTCGAGACGATAACCACTTTTCTTGGTTGCGCCTTCGGTATCAGACATCGGTCAGAGATTTGGGATGGGGGATTGTGGGACGAAAGGGAAAAAAAGAAAACAGGGTGTGGTTGGTTCATCTCGACGCGATGTTGGTTTTGTTGGACCGCCCTGTGCCTTCAAAGTCCGACCCCGTACTGCCCTTACAGCGCACGGACCTCTTTTCGTCGTGCTCGCTCATGTGTTGCTCGAATTTTCATACTAAGTGTCTGGCTTGGAAGCGGGTCGCGACCTCGGACGGGTTCTCACTATAATATTGTTTGGACAAATAAACTTCGTCGAGTACATGCATTGCATAGTCGGCGGCACGACTTCTTCAAGTAGTAGTACTACAACATCGTCAAGTCTCTTTCTACCCAAGCTACAAGTACTGAGCGACCTCGCTCCACCGCAGAGACTACGGCGGCAGCGTCGATCGACTGCTCAACCTATTGCTACACATACGTTATGTCTGGAATAAAATATTGATTTGCGGGCACACTCGGGGCAAGCACGGTTTGCTCCGTCGCCCAAACAACAACCCTTTTCTAGAGGGGAACCCCATCTGGATTCGTGAAATCGTACGTGTGCATTGCACCCCCAGCGTCACCGCTATAAAAAGAATCAGGGATATGTCGTCGTGCAAGCAGTTGATACGTACATAACAAGCGGAAATTCCCCATTCCGCCGATCTCCAATGGAGAAGTGGCCAACGTCATAATCAGTCCTCCCCAGGACGGAACCTTGGACGTCATTCCCTCCTAGTGCTGGCTCCCACAGCCGTACGCAGCCTTATCAAGGGGTCAGACCCAGACGTTTTGAGCGAATCTAATGACCCACCGTCGTTCCCTCCACTCACGATGCCAATTCTGCTTCTACCTTGTATCCAATTGGCTGCAACGACGCCAAACCTTGCACCACCTACATCATCTGAATCATGATGTTCAAACTGGCAGAGTGGTCCGCGTGATAGCGCACGTACGTCATAGACGTGTAGTGCATTGTCACTTCGTGCAACAGCAAGCAGTCGTCCATCGGGTGAAAAAGAGGCTTGGTTCACTTCTTCTGAATCGTCCCGAATGTCACCGGTAATTGGTCGCACATGGAACTTTTCAAGCCCCTCCGTCTCGTACGCTTCCCCGGCTTTCCGGCGAACGTCGTAGAGGCGGACAGGATGCGTACTACCATCCCCACGCGTGAATAAAGCTAGCGTCGTCCCATCTGGACTCAGCGCAGCAGCATCCCCGGCTTCAATAGCATCAAACCGAATCGCCTGAACCCCTCTCTGAACATCGAAAGCATGGTGAAAGCCGCTGTAATCTTCTTTTGCCAGCGGCTCCGAGGATGTGAATAACAGGTGTTGCGAAGGTCCCTTCCCCCAGAGGGTGGATCCAGTGGCATGGCCGCATCCTCTAGGCGCTGCATTGAATTTTCTAGGCAGAAAATTTGCATCCATCATGTCCTCGAAAAGATCATGACAATACACTCGAACGGTACTGTAGGACATGTATCGGAATATGAAGGACTAACGGATGCGGCATTACATACCCGTCAAAACAACCGATGGCTAGCGCTGAACCATCAGCATTATACACCAAGTCCAGCGGTCTAGAGTCAAAGGTGACTAGGAGAATGTGAGAACGAGGGGAAAGTATCGTCAACAGCAAGGGGACTGACTTTGACGCGTTGAAGTCAGAGACTCGTGTTCGTCATCATCATCGCTGTCGCGTATCTCCCAAGTTTGGACGACGAGATCATGGCCAGATGACAGAAACTGCCTTGAGCTGAGTCATGGCGTAAGCCACACCAGGCGTAGGATGTATGGCATGACACTCACTCGTGTGGATTGAACACGACATCGTGGACAGTATAGTGCTTCATCACCAAACCTAATAACGTTTGGGTATTCAAATGAAATCATTTGTAAACGACCACTTACCGCGAGACGTATTGCGTAGGTGACAATGCGCTGGTGCCACATGCACTAGCCAGAAATCTCGTCAATTAATGTATTCCACGAGATTTCACAGGAACTCACCTTGACCTTGGCGATAGACGACCAACGAACCTGGTTTGTTATCCGGAGGAGGAGGGGGGCAATCTTCGTCTTTCGTGAAGTGCCGTCAGGATTTGCTTAGATAGTTTTGCTTGGTACTGACCGTCGTCGTCGTCATCATCCTCTATACCGCCTTCCACCACAGCACCGAGTACGACAGTGCCATGTGACTGAATGACTTTATTGACCGCTATAAGACCAAGATTAGTTGGGGGGCAGACGTTGATCATGGTGGGGACACTTGCATCCAGACGTCAGGTGGGGATATTTTGCGGTGAGCTCGAACTTGGTGTACCCGTTCTCGCAGTAAAGATTGGGTGAGCGACGAGGGAAGAGGTGATCTTCCCTGTGCGCGCGCCAAAATGGTTTTGGAAACTTGGTAATGCCAACAGACTTGGACAGCTGGGATACGAGGGATGAGGCCAGGGAGGATTGATTGAAGAGTAGTGGTGTGCTCACCATTCCCCACGGACCCTTTGAAAACCAATCAATGGGAACATGACGGTAATCGACGGGGGGTTTTTTTCGGGGAAGACGGAAAGGGGATAGGGGAATTAGTTTCGGAGGTTCGTCATCGAACTCGAGTATCGGCGTCAAATCTTCTGCTTTGTTTGTATCTGGGATGGGAACCCACTGAGATGATACAGTAGGTGAGCAGGAAAACCGAGAGGTTCTAAGGGCACTCACGTTTGCCTCGTTTGAAATATCGAGCGAGGGCAGGAAATCATCGTCGTCCGTATCAGAATAGCAAGAGTCGGAAGGGCTAGGCGAGCGGAATGGAGCAGGGGACGCCTCGGCCTCGGATTTTGGTGTGCGAGCTGGGGTCCCGGCTAGGGCATGAGACCATTCGGCCTGTTCTTCCACTTTTTGCCTCTGGGACGTGAAATGAACGGCTGGAGAATTGTCAGACGGGTTTGCTGACGCACCTTTGGAGGCCAGTATTCGGGCTCGCTATCCGACGAGATCTCGATGACCTCTGGCGCCTCCTTGCGCTTCAGGTGAGTGTGATTTTCTACTACATTGATGGCCATTCGCAAGGCATCGGTTGCGCGCCTCTTTGCTGGGTGAGGTTCATGTAGTGCTTTGCGCGATTCGAGTTCCTTTGTGGTGTGTCAGATCCGTGGCACGGTCTGTGTGAGAAGTGGACGGACCCGCTGAGTGATGTGCTGCAGCTCTGTGGAGGGAGACTGGGCCAAGGGACGATCTGTAGAGGAGTGGCGGGCGCGTTTCTTGCGCAGAGGGGACGGTGGACGATCGATGCGTATGCAATGTCGTACGCCTGTACAGAAGACGTCCAAGTCGTCCACATCGATTACCTCGCACTCATCTGACATGTTCGACCAATCACAACGATTTTCGAACTCAGGTCAGTCGTCAGGGCGGTGACGTGTGGCTGTGTCTCAATGGAATACATAGATCGCAAGTGAGGGGGGATGCCAATTGAAGGCCAGACAGAAGGGCATGGGTACGCGTGCACATCGCGAACGAGGACGGCAACATGCAGTCGTGTGCTCTCACCAGGACGAGAGCAGTCGAATCGAAATGGACGATATTGACGAGTCACGTGTGGCATACTCGTTCTTTTCCCCCCGTTATTATGGGTCAGTCTGTTTCCTCCGAGTCCTCAACCTCCCCCAGCGCTTGCCCCGTTCAGCATTCATCGCCAGCAAAATGCCCAGTTGATCACTCCAAGATGACGCTCAACCCGCTCAATCAGATGCCGGCTCTTCCACAGACACCCCTCGACAGCTCATCTCCGCTCCCGACCGAGCGCACCCTCTCCTCAATACCTCGCCCCGTCGACACAGAGAGGAAAGAGACGTGGGAGTATCCTTCGCCCCAGCAATTTTATAACGCGCTCGTTCGGAAGGGCTGGGAGACGCCGGTAGAGCACGTAGAAACAATGGTCGAGATACACAATTTCCTCAACGAGCGTGCTTGGGGAGAAGTTCTCAAATGGGAGCAGCGCGTCGCTCAGTAGGTTACCTCTCTTTTCCTGAGACCAGACTGACGAGCTGCCATCTGCCAGACCTGGCGACCAGGAGCCACATCTAGCACGGTTCAAGGGACGTCCTGGCGAGATGTCCCCAAAAGCCCGCCTCCATATGTTTGCCGGATGGCTGCTCCCCTCCCGTTTCAGGTATCCCTTGTCATATAGTCTATCTACTCAAGTTCATGCGTTTTGCAGCGCCGAGCCCCCCTTTGATCGTCACGACTGGATCATTCGGAGACCACGGACAGGCGAGGAGGTGCGCTATGTGATCGACTATTACTCCGCCCCTCCCACGCCAGACGGGGAGCCTGTCTTTGCGCTCGACGTGCGCCCCGCACTGGACAGTGTGCAGAGTATTAAGGAGCGGGTCACCGTCGGAGCAAGCGAGATCTGGCAGGAGCTTGGTGAGCGTGCTTGGGGCCGGAGTTGACGTTGGGTCAGGGTCTCGTAGACTAGTAGGTATATGCACGCTCGTAATACATGAAAAGTACTAGTGCTCGCGCGACCCACTGTCGACGAGCGGATTCTAAAACTGGGCAGTGTATGAGGTCGCGCGTTTCTCCTCATCCACACTGCACCCGATCGCTCCGACCTCAACCCCGCCCAACGATCTCCACAGCGACGAGCACTCTTCCCCAGACCCACCTCGTAACGATGGAGCGGCCGGCTGGCCCACGTCAACCAGACAAGCGCAACGAGGCGTACGAGTCGATCTTTGGCCGCCCCCCCGCGACCCACCACCAGGCGGCGATGGCACCGACAAGTCCATATTATGGCCAGCCCCAACAGAGCGTGCCCTATCACCCGCAAATGAATCAGTTCTCTCCTGTATACAATTACTACCCCCCCACGATGGACAGGCGCACTTCCCACCCGTCTGGCCCACCCACGACCCACTACCACCCTCACTCGTCCTATCCCCAGTCGCCCCCATCCCAGCCTCATCTCTCCGTCTCTCACCAGTACCACCATCACCACCACCACCACTCCCATCGTCCCCACCACCTCGCCCCCTCCCCTCCCCATGCCCGTGCGCCCTCCGTACTCAGCGCCCCAGTACCCTCTGCCGTCATCTCCCCGAGACCAGAAGATCCCCCAGATGCCGTCCTCGAGAACCTCACTAGGTCCGGTCTGACCCCTGCCCAAGCTTATCAGGCACAAGTATATCGCACCCAACCCCCATCCCGTCCCTCTGACGCCGTGCCCCGCCTCGACCTCATCGACCCGGACATCGGCAGTCTCAACATCGACTTTGGCCCCGGTGAACAGTCCACAGAAGGTCACTCCACTGAGTCCCAATGGGCTCCTCCATCAGAATATACACGTGGGTTGCTCGGTTCCATATCTGGCCCGCGTGCTGCACAATGCGCTAATTATGTACCCCCCTTCTAGTGATTCCATCCCTTCCTCAAGTCCACCACCCACAGCAGACCCAGCATCGCCAGTCAAGTCCCCTCTCCATCAAGTCCGACTACAGCGGGCCTTCTCGTCCTCATCACCTCCAGCTCGACACTGCCCTTATGGCTGGTTCCCGCTCTTCCCTCGTCAACTCTTCTCCCGCTTCAACTACACTTGTTGAACATTCCGTTAGTCTAGCGGTTGCTTCCAGACGCTCATCAGACTCGGCCCGCACCGTGCCTGGACCCCCGTTCCGTCGTGACCGTGCCACCCAAGATAGATCCTTGTCCATTTCTTCCGCCTCAATCTCGATGCGCACCGCCATGGACTCTCGTTCTCGCCCATCCAACCATCAGCCTCTTCAAGGTGGTCGAAACTCCCCCACGACCTCTACAAAAGCTCTGGCGACACGCGCTCGCACCCCCTTCGTCTATCCTGCCTTGATCTCCAGAGTCGCAGAAGCCTTCAAGGAACGTATTACCCTTGCAGACCGCCTCAAGGACGGCCTCACATACAAGGAAGCGTTTGATGGCCGAGAAGCAGTGGACAAGATCGCGTACATCATCAAGACCACAGATCGAAACTTGGCCTTGCTGCTAGGACGGGCCTTGGATGCTCAGAAATTCTTCCACGATGTCACCTATGATCATCGCCTGCGGGACAGTGCGGCAGAGCTTTATCAGTTTAGGACCAAGCTGAGTCCCTTCGTCAGCGGAGAGCTAGTCACGGCTGATGTCGACCTCGATAATGACGACACAGAGGGCAAGTCTCCCGTACAAGGAAAGCTGGAAGGTTCGAGGGGGGTGTCCGTTACCGGACACGGTTCGAGTGACTCTCACGAGAAAGATTCATCACCAGTAACAGCGGTACCCGAACCCAGAGGCTCGAAAGGCACGGAGTCGATCGACGAACTACCCCTTCCCTCCGGTGTATTCACACTCTTAACCGATTGCTATTCCCCCACGTGCACAAGGGACCAGCTATGTTATAGTATCGCGTGTCCAAGGCGATTAGAACAACAGGCGAGGCTCAACATGAAACCTCAACCTGGTCTCAAGAAACAGATATCACGGGAGAGTTTGGGCGATCTTGTGGTAGATACTGTGTCCATGGACGGCGATGTGTTACTGACATGGCTGGTGTGCAGGAACCTGGAACCCTCTGGATACATTCAGTGCCTCAAGAAGTGGTGAATAGTGTATCGGATACGGAGAAAAAGCGACAAGAGGCTATTAACGAAGTAATCTACACAGAGCGCGACTTCGTACGGGACATGGAGTACCTCCGGGATGTATGTATCATTCTCCGGTCTCCCTCTCATTACACATCACCTTATCTTACAGGTCTGGATGAACGGCCTCAAAGACAGCGATATTATCCCTGCAGACCACCGCACTGATTTCATCCAGCAGGTCTTTTGGAATATCCAGGAGATTATCGCCGTCAATACTCGCCTCCGTGATGCGCTCAATAAACGTCAAAAGTCGTACGCTGTGGTTGAGCGTATTGGTGATATCTTGCTTGAGGCAGTGCCTCACTTTGGCCCCTTTGTGTCGTACGGCGCTCATCAACTGTACGGAAAGTACGAGTTTGAAAAGGAAAAAAGTTCTAACCCGGCTTTTGCGGCATTCGTAGAGGTGCGCCATACATCATGATTACATGGTAACGCCTGTCCAGACAGCGTGTTCACAGGCTACGGAAAGACTTCCAGAATCTCGTAAACTCGAGTTGAATGGCTACCTCACGAAGCCCACAACCCGCCTGGCGCGATATCCGTTATTACTGGAGGCTGTCACTAAACACACGCCCGAGGATAATCCAGACAAGCAGACTCTTGCGCAAGCCGTCGGCATAGTCAGGGAGTTTCTCGCGAAGGTGAACGTGGAAACTGGAAAGACCGAAAACCGATTCAACTTGCTACAACTCGATCAGCAGTTGGTGTATAGACCGGGAGAACAAGTGGTTCGCATTCGTTTCAGTTTTGAACGCTGTGCCATCAAGGTGCTTACGGCGCTTAGGACCTGAAATTACAAGACCCTTCGCGGGAGCTCGTCTATAAAGGCGCGTTGAATAAACGCGGAGGTTCTCAAGGGGACACCGGCGACTTGTTGGTCTATCTCTTTGATCATGCGTTGCTAATGGTCAAGCAAAAGTCCAAACATGAGCAATACAAGGTCTATCGCCGTGTAAGTTTTCTATCGTTCTTTTTGTTCCAAAGGATTCTTTTTCTCATATTGGCGATCCATGAATCATGTGGTTGCATAGCCCATTCCTTTGGAACTCCTCCTCATTTCCGCTCAAAACAAGGATGTCGCGAAGAAAGCTTTGAGCCGTAGTGCGCCCTACCCACCTCAGATCCCAATCAAGGTCGATGGAAAAGGCGAATTTGGGATCACGTTTGTACACCTTGGGCGAAAGTTCTACCAAATAACGCTGTGGGCAAGCACTTTCGTGAGTCATCGCAAATGGGTGGAAAACATAACAAAACAGCAAGATCTACTGAGAGAGCGGAGCCTGACCTTCGATACGGCCACCGTTTGCGAAGGATTTTTCTTGGGCACAAATAAAGTGAACTGTGCCGCTCCCTTTGGTAAGTCAGACCGTGAGAAATTGTGATCAGGCTGACAGCGCAGATACAGCCAATGGGAGACGAATTGCCTTTGGAACAGATGACGGTGTCTACCTATCGGACCTGAGGGAATCGAACAGGGATCCCATCAAAGTCCTAGCATTGCCAGATGTTTCGCAGGTCGATGTTCTCGAGGAGTACCAGCTTCTCATCGTACTCTCAGGTATGTTCCTCTCTACGTGGTCTTTGGTAGATTACGTATGTGCTTTCGCAGAACGGCAAGTGATTACGTTCCCCTTGGAAGCTCTTGATCCCATCGATCCGATGGCTGGTCTGAAGCGCGCAAAGCGTATATCCTCGCATACGACATTTTTTAAAGCTGGTGTCTGCCTTGGAAAGACCCTTGTTTGCGTCGTGAAGTCGAGTCCCCTTTCTAGCACGATCAAGACGCTTGAACCCATCGATCAAAATGTACGCGGGCGGAGTAAACCGACGTTTCGCAAGCTTTTACAGGGAGGGAACGACACACTAAAACTTTTCAGAGTGCGTCTCTCGTCTTTGCCCTGATTGTTACCTCTTGACAGGCATACAGGAGTTTTACATTCCGGTCGAATCGAGTTCGATACATTTCTTGAAAACAAGACTCTGTGTGGGTTGCTCGAAAGGCTTTGAGATCGTAGACCTCGAGAGTTTGGATACCCAAAGCTTGTTGGATCCGGCGGATGCATCGCTCGATTTTGTGAGGAAGCGAGAGAATTTGCGTCCGATGGCTATCTACCGGATCGATAACGAGTTTCTGCTGTGCTATGACGGTAAGCGCAAGCACT
Organism: Leccinellum albellum; assembly: GCA_038090015.1. Taxonomy (NCBI): domain Eukaryota; kingdom Fungi; phylum Basidiomycota; class Agaricomycetes; order Boletales; family Boletaceae; genus Leccinellum; species Leccinellum albellum. The sequence continues at coordinate 18,704 of JBBPLX010000141.1, forward strand.
AGGAAAACCACTATATGCATTTACTCTAGGTGATCGCAGAATTTGCCTTTTATGTTAACAGGAGCGGCTGGCGATCACGGCCAAATTTTATGGTTCACTGGGAAGGATCACCAACAGGCTTTGGTAGGCGATACATGGCTTGCGAATTTCGTTTTTTTGACAGGTCGTTGCTTAGCAATGAGGTATCCATATGTCCTGGCGTTTGAGACCACTTTTGTGGAGATTCGCCATGTCGAAACAAGCGTCATCTCTCAAGTCATCCAAGGAAACAATATTCGCCTTCTGTTTGCAGATACCCCGACATCAGGGACATCGACAGCAAACCTACACCATGGTTCACAGCCATATCAGTTAAACCCATATCAACAGGTTCCGCCATCGGGGGTATATGGGCACCCGTCGATATCTGGGTATGGACCACCTGCGGGAATGGGGTATGGACAGTACCCCAGACACATCCCAACTGGCCGGGATGAAATCCTGATGGTGTCTGATGATCGTGTGATGACGTTGCGATTCGCCGCCGGTAACAATGGATAAGTGGGTCTGGATGAAGATACACGAGGACTGCAACTTCGAGGGGTGTCTTGGAGCGGTCGACTGCACCGTATCTCTTAGGATTCAACTTTACCGAGCTGGTGACGCTGGTGGCGATACGTAATTTGACATGGAAGGACGTGGTCGAGATTATTATGTATAGTTAGACCGTTGCATCTAGTGATTTCTTTCGTCTCCTTTTTTTTTCGTACAGTACCCACTGGGGTGTCGGTGGATGCTAGCAATTTCACTGCATTCAGTTCGCTTTACGAAGTTTTCCAGCCCTCCTACGTATTAGTGACGTTGGCATCAAAGCTTTTTGCCGCCAGTCTCTACCGTCCGAGACTCGACATGCGCTTCTATATCCTAGGAATCGGGCCTATTGGCTCTCTCCTCGCCCACCATCTCCGTGCAGCACTTTCACGCGCACACTCGATCACGCTCATACACAAGTCTGTCAGCCAAGCACGGACTGCAGCCTCCTTGGGTGGCACCATCTCGGTAGAAAACCAGGGCATAGTACAAACCGGCGATGGGTACGATATGGAGGTTTTCCAACAGGGCGACTATTCCGGCGCTGGGATACCCGTCTCCTCCACTCTCTCCAACGACGGGGTCAAAACCCGTTCACCGCTCCTCACGGACCTGAACACCGATCCCATCGAAACGCTCTTCGTCACTACAAAGGCACAGAACACGACGAACGCCATCTCCCGAATGATTCCGCGTCTAACACCCAAAAGCACGATTGTGCTACTCCAGAATGGGATGGGCATCTACGAAGACCTCGTGCAAAAGCTCTTTCGGAATCCCGAGAGCAGACCACACTTCATCCTGGCTTCGAACACTCATGGTGCATGGCTCAAGTCTCCGTTGCATGTTGTACATGCGGGAGTTGGCGAAATTGAGTTCGGTATCGTTCCAGACGGTCGCGGGCGGGACTTTGAAGCATCGCTGTCGGAGGAGGGCAAGCCACTGCACGAGCGAGAACTCAGTCTGGAAGATATAGCTCGTCGAGACGAAGCGTCTTACGAACAATATTCCAGTCTGCGGGATACGGTGGCCGTTCTTGGCTCTCTGGATGGACTGGGCTGCAGATGGAGGCGAATGTCGGACGTACAACTCACCATGCGCAAAAAGCTGGTCGTGAATGCGGTGGTGAATCCCCTCACAGCGATCCTCGGCTGCCGAAACGGCGCCTTGTTTCGAGACGAGGCATCGGAACGGATGCTGCGGGACGTTTGCGCAGAAGCTTCTGCCGTCTTTCGGGCACAGCTGGAGGCTGACACGCAAGCATTCCTTGGTTCGCTCGCTTCGGACGTAGAGAGAAACCAAACTCCATTGGGTCGAATGCCACACGATCTCCAAGCAGACGCGCTCATACAAGAAGTCAAGCGAGTCGCCCAACTGACGAGAGGGAACATCTCTTCGACGCTACACGATATAAGAAAGGGCAGACCAACGGAGATTTCCTTCTTGAATGGATACCTCATTCGCCTTGGGCAGCAATACGGTGTTCCGATGCCCGTGAATTCGGCTCTCCTCAACATGGTTAACATGCGAAGCACCATTCCTGTCGACCAGATGTTCTAGGTGTGTGTTTTTGTCTAGATTTGCAAAAACGTCGCTTACCTACGAGATCAGCAGCCTACGAGCGGAGCGTTTCGTGACTATCTGCACGACGTGCTTCCCACTTCTTAATCCGTGTCGTTCCTTACAATGCGACAGACGGGATTGTCTTGAAGGTTATGTACCTGCCGTACCTAGTCGCAAGTTGGCATTTATTCCGCCGAGATGTCGAAAAAACTACGAATTCAACCCTGGACCCCGGACTGCACCGGATTGTATATCATTGGCTACCCTGCTATATCCCAAACACGGACCTTGGCGTTTTAGAAGGCGTCTGACTATCCGTCCATTTTGCCAGTTCCGAGCCTTGGCTAGACGTGGGTGCCAATTGCTGGATGTGATTAGATGAGAAGTTGCGCTCATGAGAACGACTCATCAGCTGCCAGGGCGCCGAATCGGGTGCTCACACGGCGCCATGGCTCCTGTGGGGATGCGAAGCTTACTGTACGATTGTCCTGAAAGCGGGGGCAGTGCGCTGAAGAACTTCCGCGGCGTGCGAGGCAAAGTGACCAGTGCGGTTTTGCTCATTAACTTCAATGCTGCAATGATATCGGCACATACAAGATGACTGAGTGCTACCAACATACCATACGATCGTGCATTCCGACGGGCAAGTGAGCGCCAAAATAAACAGAGGAAGACACGTGACGCGATTGCCCCGCGCGGGTTGGACCGTTCTTCCCCCAACCATTGATGATGAGAATCCTTGCGTTCGCATGATCTCCGCCATGCTACACAGATTTAGCTGTGGGGTAAATAGTCCGAAGAGGACTGCGGAATCTGGACTCGCTCGAGAAGTTGATCAACTGACCATAGGCCCGGTCTTCTAGATTGGTTCGTCCTCAATTTATCTCGCGTCGCAATCAGGCAATCAGGGGCATATTGCATTTACATTTGCGATGACTCGGATGAGTCGATTCACTTTAAGATGGTTATACCACTATTTTTCAGTTTACTAAACGGATGCCGAGTGGGAGCTTTTAGATGCACCCCAGGTTGGCCAAGACTGCCACCGTGGGGTAGTTATATCGATCGTAAGCCATCTCTTCCTCAAACTTCATCATTCATGTGAAGATGATCCCCAACCCCTGGATCTCATGATACCCAAGTGCGAGGTATCCACGACACTGGCTCCTGTTCCCCCGCTTTCGCGCGGTGACACCCCTCATGTTGCTCCGAAAGATAACTGCCTTCGAATCATCTGACACTTCGCCTGGGACATTCCATGGATTCTTAATATCCGCGATACGAACCCCGCATTTGGTTTTTTTTTGCCTCAACTGCTTAAGCAAAAGGTTTGAGGGCTCCATTTGCTCATATGCGGGTAACGTGGCGATTTGGTCCATGATTGCTGTTTGGATATTTCATTGTGTACTTGTTTCAGAGCGGCGATGCTGCTGGAGAGGGGCCAGAGTCAGTTGGAATGAAACGGGGTAAGGAATGTGAAACCGAGAAGTTATTGGACCGTGTGCGCCTGCGTTGCGTGCCTTTTTCGTCCACTTGGTCCACATTTAGTTTGCTGATCTGTGGGGTATAAAAAGCCTTCAGAAGACAAACACCATCCTCAGAAGACGCTTCAGTAGTCATGGTTCATCCACAGGAAGTCGATGTCATTGTTTGCGGGTGAGAACGCCATGCCATGCGCGTCGATCTTTCTGACCCACGATTTCAGTGGTGGCCCCGCAGGTTGTGTTGTCGCCGGACGGCTGGCATACGCAGACCCCAATTTGAAAGTGATGCTCATTGAAGGTAAGGCTGTTAGCCGAGACATGACCCACTTTCTCATTGCTCGGTTGATAGGAGGAGCCAACAATCGTGATGATCCATGGGTATACCGGCCTGGTATCTATGCCAAGAACATGCAGCGGGATGGCATGTATGTGAATACCACATTTTATATTACTGATGGGGAATCAACGCTCCCACAGAAATGACAAGGCCACTTTCTACACTGATTCTCAGCCTTCGCCTTACCTCAGAGGGAGACAAAGTATCGTCCCGTAAGTTTTGTCGCCTCGTGTCTGCCCAGTGAATCGTGACGCTAGTGTCTACTGCAGATGCGCAAACATTCTTGGTAAGATGTCGATTGGATTGGGATGGATCAACCGCTTATTCTCTCCGCTCTCACTCGAAAGGTGGCGGTAGTAGGTCAGTATATGGCGCTGTTGACTGCTATCTCTACTGACGACCCTTCCAGTATCAACTTCCAGGTATGATGCTAAATTCAGTGGTCAATTTGTCAATTTAACACATGGATTACACTCCGTAGATGTACACAAGAGTAAGTTTGTCGTAAATCTATATCTGCACGGTGTTCTCACACGTGAATGATAGGCTTCTGCTTCTGACTGGGGTAAGCCCACCATGGATGAGTAGCTTACCAGGGTTTAATAATTTATACACAGATGACTTCAAGACTCCTGGTTGGACCGCTAAGGGTGAGTTCGTGGTGCTAGAGTTCTGGACACTAGTTGACCAGCCCTTCAGACCTGTTCCCACTGATGAAGCGGGTATGCACACTGAACCTACTGCAGACGGAGTATACGTCTGATTTACACTTGCAACTCTCTTTAGCTTGAGAACTACCAGAAGCCGGTTAATAATGATACTCATGGATACGACGGACCAATTGCCATCAGTAATGGTGGTCAGGTCACTCAGCTTGCTCAAGATTTCTTGCGTGCTACGCACGCTATCGGAGTTCCGTTTAGTGGTATGTATGGTCAACATTGATTAATTGTATTCTCAGCCTCATCATCCGCCTCTAGACGACATTCAAGGTACGCTAATCGCTTGCGCATGTAGGGTCAGACATTGACGTAAATAGATCTCAATACCGCTCACGCTGCTGAGATTTGGGCAAAATACATCAACCGACAAACTGGTCGTCGCAGTGATGCTGCAACTGGTAAAGCTAGCTCTTCCCCTGAAGGTTGCTATGCTAAGATCCCACGATAGCATATGTACACAGCGTCACAGACGTGCAGCCGAACCTTTACCTGCGAACCAACGCCCGCGTCTCACGAGTTATTTTCGAGGGTACAAAAGCTGTCGGAGTCGCCTACGTCCCCTCCAGGAACCGCGCCAATAATGCTGAGGTCCAGGAAACAATTGTGAGCGGCACTCTTTGGTACTCATTCCAGGCGTTCCTGAATACGTCAACAGGTGCGAGCTCGCAAATATGTCGTTCTGAGTTCCGGTACTCTTGGAACGCCTCAGGTATGCTCAGACCAATCAAATTAGCGTTCCTCCGTACATGAGCAGTCATAACTATAGATCTTGGAGCGCTCAGGTGTTGGTTCGGCGAACCTGTTGAAGCAACTTGATATCAACGTTGTTAGTGACCTTCCTGGAGTTGGGTAAGTATCCATGGCACAGGTATCTGGGGAGAGTTCTGAGGTCAATTGCGGCGAATAGCGAAGAATACCAGGATCACTACACCACATTGTCGCGTGAGGATCACCCGTCCCTTGTTACATTTGTCATTCCTACTGATAACTCCAACAGTTTATCGTGTATCCAATGAGAGTACCACTCTTGACGACTTCTTGCGCGGTGACGAAAAGACACAGAAGGAGGTGATGCAGAACATCCATCTGAGCTTACTACCCAACCTGACTCTAGCTCTAGCTCTTCGGTGAATGGGAGATAAGCCCTGAGAAGGCCCGTTTGTCCTCCAACGGCATTGATGCTGGGTTCAAGGTTAGTTATTATACTATATATTTGTGCATTCTGTTTGATGATGGGTTTGATCCCGGGGTTTAGATTCGCCCTACTGAGGAAGAACTCAAAGAGATGGGCCCGGAGTTTAATGCTCTTTGGGACAGGTATTTCAAGGACAAGCCCGACAAGCCCGTCATGTAAGCCTGATGATCCCAGAACGCATATGTACTAATCGTCATCATCCAGGTTCGGATCTATCGTTTCAGGAGGTTTGCATTAATTTTTGCCTAAATCTAGTCCAGCCGATCTCATCCTGCTGCGGCAGCCTACGCTGATCACTCGTTGCTTCCTCCCGGGAAGTACTTGACTATGTGAGTATGGATAGGGATCCCAAAAAATCGATGGCTGAATGACGTTACACAGGTTCCAATATTTGGTGTGGTCTATCTATCCTGGTAATTACTGAAAACTTACGCTCGCCTCAAGGAATACCCTGCTAGTCGCGGAAAGGTAAGTGAATACCGCATGCATTTTAGTGATTTTTAACGGCTGTTTGATAGATCCATATTGCATCTCCCAGCCCATATGTCGAGCCTCACTTCGACAGCGGCTTCATGAACAACAAGGCCGACTTTGCTCCTTTGCGCTGGAGTTACAAGAAGACTCGCGAGGTTGCTCGTCGCATGGATGGTGGGTCTACCATACTTTGGTTTGCAAACTCTTCGTAACGACGAATTTTACAGCCTTCCGTGGCGAGCTTACTTCACACCACCCTCACTTCCATCCCGCTTCACCCGCAGCAGCCAAGGATATTGACATCAAGACCGCGAAGCAATTGTTACCAGACGGTTTCACTGTCGGCATTCACATGGGCACATGGCATAAACCTGGCGAACAATATGATGATAAGAAGGTTCACAACGACATCAAATACTCCAAAGAGGACGACGACGCCATTGACAACTGGATTTCTGGTGTGTCCCCCCTTGTTGGCGTTCCATGGCGCCAAGCTGACGTTAGTAAAATACAAGACCATGTCGAGACCACCTGGCACAGTCTAGGAACTTGTGGTAAGGCCATTTCTTTATCGTAACGAACACCGTAGTCTAATGCTTTCCGCAGCTATGAAGCCTCGCGAAGAAGGAGGTGTTGTTGACGCGCGCCTCAACGTCTATGGTAAACTGTGCCGGGATGAGTACCATTGCAAAGGCTAATCATATTGTTTGTCGCACACTAGGCACTCAGAACTTGAAGTGTGTCGACTTGAGTATCTGCCCCGTACGCTCGTTCTTCACTCGGAAATGTCAGAGCACTTATCTGTCCACAGGACAACCTCGGCACGAACACGTATTCTTCTGCCTTGCTAGTTGGTGAAAAAGGAGCCGACCTTCTTTGTGAAGAACTTGGTGAGCACCCCCCTTGACCCAGCCAGATTTTTTTTCTAACAAATTCGATAGGCATCAAAGTTAAGACACCGCACGCACCAGTTCCGCATGCACCTATCCCGTTCGGTGTTCCTACTACACAGCAAGCTCGCTGAATGGAATACGGGACGGTCGCGCCTCGAGTGGGTGTTGAATACCCTCGATTCAAAGAAATCGAGATCGAAGCTTCGTAATTTGTGATCAGCGCGAATGTAACTTTTTCTTGCTCAAAACTGTGTACAACTTGTGGATAGTACAATGTTAAAGATCGGAGAGAACCAAAAGTGGACCTATCACTTGGCGTGATCAAGAAAAACAAGAAAACAGAATTGATTTCGAACAACGGTAAATGTGACGACGAATGCCACTTTCAAATTTCACATGAGTGGTGATCTCACGTGACTGTTAATCTGTGTGTAATGAATTTTTTTGACTTGATTGAATTTCTGCAATGCTACCTCGTCACGTCCGGAGTTTCCTCGTCGCCCAGCGCGCCCATTCGTTTCCTCGTCACTCGCGATTGCAACCCTTTCGATTATGTGCTCAATCCCGCCAGTTCCACCCCTCTTCTCACTCTCGCAGCGAACTTCCAAAGTCTCCGTTCCAGACCTTCGTCGAAGTCCTCCGTGAGGAACTCCGGAAGAACAGGGAGCTGCAAGATAATGTCAAGCAACTGCAGGGTGACGTCGACAAATTCCAGGATTCTGAGGCTATGAAACGCGCCAGAGATGTCTACGAGCGTGCGAGGGTACCCTTGTTATGTTCATCTTCCAAAGTGCCTATCTTGCTCAATGATCACTGTTTTTCTAGCTGACGTCGAGCATCAAAGAAAACCCACGATTGAGAGCGGCAGCGGAGGAACTGAAGAAGACCGGTGTCAAGGTCGGTGACGCTGTCTCCGAAGCACTGAAGACTATGGAGGAGAGTGAGATCATGCGTGCAGTAAGCAGATCCTTTGTCCTCCCCTTACTATTGCTTCATCAACCCCCCCTCCTCTGACAGATATCTCGTGCTACTAATTCTCTGTCCAACACCATCGCGAATACGACCGAACCCATCCGTAACACAGCTGCGTACAAGTCCCTAGCAGAGACCCTGGTCGACGCACTTGATGACTCTGGCTCTGCGAAGCATGCTGGCTTCGAGGAGAAAGAAGCTCGTAGACTGCGGCGACAAAGGCGTCTCGAGAAAGCTGGCCTTTCTGCACGCCGCGCCGTCTCGGAGGACCTTGAGTAAGTCAAGTTTTGTATTTGAGCGCTCACACCAGCTTTGAACGTTCTTTGTAGAGCTGGACAAGCACTCGTTTACGTGAAACCCACGGCGAGACAAGAAGCATGGGAAAGCTTCAAGACGACCAATCCCGTCATGCAGCGAATTTTTGCTCTGCATTCTGCTTATCAAGAGTCGGAGTCTCCCCTTGTCACGCCACTACGTGCTGTGACGTCGACGGTCGGCTCATGGTTTGAAGAGAATGAGGTTGCTCAGGTGACACGCATGATGAGAGCTCTCGACCCAACCTTTTCACGCGAAGCATTCGAGAGAGAACTGAGGGAGTACATCGTACCGGAAGTCGTGGACGCATACTTGTCCGCTGATCGGGAATCATTGGGGAGATGGTGTTCCGAAGCCGTAAGTGAACCAGGTTATTTGCAACAGTTTAGTTGCTAAACCATGAATACCGCGAGTAGACCTACAACGTACTATGGGCAACGATGGAGCAATACCTCCGACAGGGACTGATCAGTGATAGTAAAGTTCTCGATATCCGACAAGTCGATGTCAGTCACCACCAACTTCTCTCTGATGATTACTGATGGGGGCTTAGGTATCGGATGGCAAAATCCTTGAGAATTCCATCCCGGTGTTTGTCGTTACATTTGCCACGCAGGAAATGCTTCTGTTCCGAAACGCGGTCTCGCGAGAGGTTATAGTCGGCGCCGAGAACCGTGTGGAACAGTGTACCTATGCAGCTGTGATTACGCGCGTAACGGAAGAGATGTCGGACGAGATTACTGGGGGGTGGAAAGTTGTTGAGGTAATGGCCTTTATACGTTGAGGTGTCACCACCAACTCACTTTTCGAACATCGCAGATGGCCCGCAGATCCGCAAGAGCCTACCTATAGCATCACATACAGCACACATTCTCGTATCTTATTGATGCACTCACCACTCATCACGACAGACATATCTTATGATCCTGATTATAGATAACATTCCATACCTATTGGTCGAGGTTCCAGCTAGCATGATTATCCACTTGATAACACAGATCTGGAATGACAGTAGGATCTGAGCTGCATACATTCACATTTGAACGTCACTTATTGAGTGCTCCCCTTATATCTCACAGTTCCTGGGACTGGACAAATTATGTATAGCAGAAGAAAATAAGTGAAGGATCTAAGCGTGTTGGTATGAACCCGAAGTATCGTTCAACCTGCAAAAAATACAGACGTGGGGAAGAACCTACAAATAGACTGACCTGATTGTCCGAAAAACAAGGAAATTGTAATACCGTCTGTTTTGATTGGGGAACCGTTAGGCTATCTCAGAAGTGGCAATGCATGTGATGGTAGGTGTCTGCGATATGTGGAGTGTGTGTAGGAAAATGACCTGATTCTCCAAGCTTGGGAGGCGGCCAGCTGCTTTGCGGCTTGACCCAAATCTGACATGCCCAGTGAAAAATTGCTCAACTGAAATCGATCATCGGATCCATGAAGATGTACTAGTAAATTGTAGTGGGTTCGTAATTGAGTAGCCAAATGGTGGAAACGGCAGATGAGCATCGCCTAAATCTACATTCCAATTCTTATCACGTCACTGGCACAGTATACACAGTGTAGAACTGACAGAAGAGATTGACATTAATTGTCGAAACTAGACTACTCCTCCAAGTTTCCAGTCCTTCAAGTCTGAAGATCAGAAGTGTCATGTCCCATTTGAAACTATCAACCCTCCAGGAGACGGACTGGTTTCTGCGATTGATTATGGTATGATACATGCACAAATGGATACGACTATGCAGAATACTCCAATTTGGCTGAACAAAATGTCATTTTTCAGTGTCTTGAAAAAGAACAGCGGGCGGAGTGACATACTCTCGTGTTTCTTAGCATCACTGACCTTCCGTGCAGCTTTTGTGAGATCCTCTTGGACGACATACTCACTGAAGTCCTCGTGAGTCAGCGGGACAATTGAAGTGAGAAAACACACCGATCATCGCGAATAGCAAACATTCCCGCTTCCGTAACGACATTCCGCAAATCAGCTCCGTTAAAGGCATCCGTGAGCTGTAAAACCAATACTTGAGTAACCCAGGATCTGTACACATGCAACGAAAGCACACACCTTCACTATGGCCTCATAGTCAATTTCTCCACTCTTGTTCACTGGCTTGGCATGAATTTTTAGAATTTCGGCCCGTGCCTGTTCATTAGGAAGTGGAATTTCGATTTTTCGGTCCAAACGGCCAGGTCGTAGGAGAGCAGGATCCAGGGTGTCCGGCCGATTCGTCGCCATGATGAGCTTAGTCCGTCCCAGCGAATCAAATCCATCCATTTGATTGAGCAACTTGATAATACCAATTAGCATCTTACCATAGCCCCTGTGCGTGACACACGAATATTTGCTTACCTCCATCAGAGTTCTCTGAATTTCTCTATCTGCGCTCGTCCCTTCCGAGAATCTCCTGCCCCCAATGGCATCTATCTCGTCCATAAAAATAACACAAGGCTCGTGATCCCTTGCATAGCCGAACATCTCGCGAACAACTCGGGCTGATTCACCAATGTACTTGTCAACAATGGCAGACGAGACAACTTTAAGGAAATTGGTTTGAAGGGTAGCGGCTACCGCTCGGGCCAAAAGTGTCTTTCCCGTCCCAGGAGGGCCATAGAGAAGGACTCCCTTGGGAGGTTTGATGCCCACACGCAGGAAGAGCTCAGGATTGAGGAGGGGGAGTTCGATTATCTGACATTGTAAATCCATCAAGAACACATGAAGACGAATGAACAGTGGAGACACACCTCGCGCAGCTCGCGGACCTGTTCAGTGAGGCCGCCGATACCCGCAAACGACGCTCCTCCTGGGTCTTCTAAACTCATCTTATAAACCATAGGATCAATCTCTCGTGGAAGAATTCGCATGATGGTGAGCGTCGTCATGTCCAGAGATACACGGGTCCCTGACTTGAGCTTTGCTGCCGACAACGCGGGTCGGTATGAAACTACGTAGCGAGGTCCAGAGGACGCCTTGACGATGACTGGTGCAAAGACGGATAACGGTGAGAAGGAGATACGACGATTCGGGTGGTCTTACATCTCTCGTCGTCCAGCTGCTTCATGACTTCACCGATAATTTGACCGACTGACTGGACGGCTTTGATGTCATTCTCAGTCTGTGCATAATCCTTCTCTAGTCCCTTCAACGAGAATCGTACTACGTTAAGACACATGTCAGTCCAAGGGAGACCGTGGCACAAGTAACATTGGCTGACGATTCTTCAAGCTTTGGCTGATATTGTCATGTGTCCGCATTTTCTGAGGAAACTTCAAACATGTTCAGAACGAGCCATGTGATAATGCATACCTCACGATAGCTTTTAAGAGCATCTTTTCTTCGTTGATCTATCGCACCAGACGATGTCGAAGCTTGTCCGTCCATGGTTGTGACACGAGGGAATGAGACGCGTAAGGGGACGCGTCATGCGAAACAAGCTTTAGTAAGAATCATATAATATGGGCTATTTCCGGCAGGTTAGACATCGGCCTGGTGGTCTAGTAGTATGATTCCTTGTTAGGGTTACCTGAATCGAGGAGGTCCCGGGTTCAATTCCCGGCCAGGCCCGACTTTTTATTTTCTCTCCGTCGTCATTTCGATGGTTTCAGGAAGAACTGGAACTACGTGTGTAACACTGCAGACGCGAGCCCAATTAACGATATAATCATTCAAGGGGCTGACCAGGGAACCGACAAGAAGTCGTCCATATCTCATACAACCGGTATTAATGAAGTAACAACATGAGATGGGAATGTCGGGCATCAGAAATTGAAAAATCCCTTCTTCTTCTTCTTCTTTTCATTATCCCCCACTCCCATATGGTTGACCGAAATCGCGCTATCAGCATATGACGAACTCGGGCTGGGCTTGGAGAGCTTTCCGCTGCGAACAGACGAACCAGAATCCTTGGGCACAACGAGTGTCGGGCGCTGCGGCGGAGTCGGGTCGTTTGTAAAGTATTTCTGGTCATAGTATTCCTGGTAGGATTGGTGGGCACCGCTCGTGGACACTCCGTTGGGTACCGCACGCGATCCAACACCACCAAGTTCCAAAACTTTGAGATCGTCAATAAATTGCCGTGGGGTGGTCGTATGCGTCGATCCTAGTCATTTGGCCCCTTCTACTCAGAACCAGAGGAAAACGTCAAGCACGCGTTGCACGCACCAATATAGATATCTTTGTTGAGTGGTCCGGCCAGCGCATAGCATTCCCGGATCTCAGAGTATGTCATTCCACCAGCCATGAATACGATTATTCGCGGACGATTATCGACTGGCGCATTTGTCCGGGCTGCTTTGTGCCAACTTGGCTTTGAGCTCCGGAGGGACGTGTGCGTTGGCGTCGTGGGGCTCTTCAAGCTTGCTGTATTACTTGGGGCAGATGGCGCGTCCCTGACGTAGGGGAAAAGAGATGTATCGAGCTTGTTGTTCACATGATCCTAAAGTAATGTCAGTGAATATCTTCGAAAAAACCAGAGAAACCCAATATGTACTTCGATCACCGTGCGGACGAGTGGTTTATACCGGGATAAATCATACTCTTCCTCCTGAGATGCCTTCTGTTTGAGCTTCTTCCTCGTGTCCTTGTCTGCAGGGCCCTGTGATTTGGCACTCCATTAATAAGAACTAGTGACGGGCAGCCCACGCCAACGCAACCCACTCTAGTTATCCGGATGCCGAGATGCGACAAAGAATTGATAGCGTCTTGGTCTGCAAGACCTAGCCGAGCATGTTGATATAAACGTCGACGATCCTCATCAGGGACGCCATCCCGATGCATGATGTAGAGGGCAACCATGCGGACTTTGTTAGGATTTCTAACATAGAACAGTCAATACAAAAACCCCTCAGATCAAGGCGGAATCGTCTTACATGATATCCCGACTGTCCAGGAGCGGCACCATCTCCTCAACCAATGTTTTTGGAGATTTACCCTCCGCAGTCATTCCAGTCGCACAGCACTGAATATAAATCACTGAGACCAAGCAAGAGGAAGAGGCGAAAAAGTAGTACCTGTTCGACATTGGCAACCTGCGACAGCTTATCCTTCTCAAATATACCCATGCATTCTTGAGCCATATTAAGATGCAACGAAAACTATTATCACGATACCATCAATTCGGGCGACCTGTCAATATATGAACACAAACCTTCTCCCGTTGTTCTTGGTATTGAGGTAAGCTTGCCAGCATGTCTTTCATATCATTTAGACTGGCGGCTCCCTCTCTGCAACAGCGTCTGAATCAGCAAACGTGTACATCTCAGGATGGACTTACCCTTTGAATCCAGCGTTCTCTTCCATGAATTTATTAAAGTCTGCCATAAGCTTATCGATGGCTTCTCGCATGTGCATGTGTCTCACAGTCGTCCATACTGTATCTGTCTCTGAAAGCGTAGCTGTCTTATCTTCATACGCGCCCAGAGAAGACTGAAATTTATAACTAGAGATACAGGATATGTCAGCAACTCACGACCTACTAACCATAACGTACGTGTATTTCGTTCCGTCCACTATTGGCAACAAGTCGTTACTCATAGCCTGATACGTGAACTCGTGGATTAACGGCGCAACGACATCCATGGAACGATCGGTAATGATCAGGGTACCCCTCGGTCGAGGTGGGTCAGAAGGTTTCTGGTGCGCGCACGGATGAGATACGACACGGCTTGAGGGAATGCCGAGATAAATACTCACAGGGAAATTGGGATTGGTACGTTTGTGCTCGTCCAGATTTCGCTGTACCATGAACGCCAAGAGTTTGGTTACGAAATCTGTGTCTGCAGCCTCGTACGCACGCGCAGCATCACCTCGAGCAAGGTTGGTTCGCCAGCGGTTACTCCCTTCGGGAGGAGGGGGTGCGCGAGTCTGCGTGTGCGGCTGGAGTGGGCCCAGAGGCAAATGATGGGAGGGTAAATAATATCGAATGTACGGAAATTCTTCAAGTGTGATGCACAAGTTCGCTAACTATAAACGCTCCTCGTGAGATCGGTCAACGGAGCTGTAGAGTTCCGATGCGCACCGTCTTGCTCACAAACAAGAGTTCTTCTTCTAATCGTGATCGAGTCGTTTTGAACGCAGCCTCGTTTCGCGGGGGGCTATAAATATTGAAGAAAAGGCCGGGGGTATTAAGAGAGAAAGCTTGGGCTTCCACCGCTGCAACCGAACAGAGGAATGAAATTCGGGAGGGCTGGGATCGAGGTTCTGCTCACCCCAGAAGTTCAAAAAGAGTTCCTGGAGACAGCGAAGGAAGCCTTCCGCGGGAGATGAAGTCAAACGTTGAAACAAAGGTTCAGATAGACCTGGGGAAGGTGATTTACGCAGCGCTCCATACACCACACGGACGCACCCTCGATAAAGAACAAGTGGGCCGCGAGGTATTGCTGTTGCTCTCCGGAGAAGTCCTTGATGATCCTATCGACGTTCTGTGTTGTAGGCATGAGGATGTACACGGCCTCGAACTGCTGGGGCTCTCGGTAACTGGAGATCGATTCAATGACTGCATGCCATACATCAGAATGTGCCACAGATCTCTCAAGATCAGGAAGCTGCGTACGTGTGACATTCTCCTCCAAAATATCGAACTGTTTGAGCACGGAGCCTAGTAGCTTCTGCGAGTAATCATCTACGACAAGGATCTTCCATCGACCTTGCGGATTCACGGATCTAATCGCCTGAAGAAATTCTAGATACTATGGAGTGAGTAGATGGAAGTAGGAAAGGTTACCGAACGCACTCGCACGGACAGTTGCGATGAGTGAGGACATGTCAACCAAGACGGAGTGCAATGGATTTGCCTCGCGGTCTCCGTCGGGCCTTCGAAGCATAACCAAATCCGGCCATTCTCACTGTATTGCTTCGAAACCACACCTCACTGACAATTACCTGTCTGGCTATCGATTCCGATCAAAAAGAAAAGAAAGAAAGAAATTCCTGTTCCGTGAGTGAGCTAATTTGACTGAATACAGACTGAAACTAGAGCAACAACGAGATAAGGGGTTAACCGTCCTTTCGAATCGTGAAATCTGTCTGAAACAGAAGTTATCTACACTCTCTAGGAATTAATTGTGGGTGAATGCTAAAAGGATAACTAGAAGTAATCCGAGTCCCGTCACAACGACACAGCGAATGTCAGCAATGATGCAATGGCAACCAACAGAGAAATAGCCGTGTTAGTCACAACATTGCTAGTTATTGAGCTTGCGCTTGAAGAACTTGTGCTGCTGCTAGTAGAGCCAGCAACGGTGGTATTCGCGTAAGGGAACGTCTTATTTTGGTTGCTCTCACGGTATAGGTTCGTGGCAGGAATTCCGCTGCAGTGGCCAACGGAATCAAACTGTAACAACCTATCTGAGTACGCAAGCATCGAGAGGACAAACAAGGAAGCTTACAGTCAATGGCGGGTTGAAGCTCTCAGCAGCGGGAAGGGTATAGCCGATGGCAAGGTCAACAGTTTGCGGATATAAGTCGTGTTCCAGGACGATGAAACCAGTGTTCAGGGTGGTGGCATTGGTGAGGATCGACTGAAAGGTTGCGAATGATTGTGGACCAGTGACGACACCACCAGGAACCTTCCAATCTGTTTCGAGCAATGAGCAAAGGTCAATATAAATAATTCAGTTCAATTCACCATTGGTATCAAACGCAGCACCAGAAGGGGTGCGAGTCCAAATAACCGGAATCATCCCCATGGCCAAGGAGATAGCGCGAACACGATCATCAATATCACCGTAAGGGGGACGCATCAAAGTGGGAGTAACACCAAGAACCTGCTTGATGGCTTCGCGAGTGTACCCTAATTCAGCGACGACTTGCTCAGTGGTAAGCATGGTGAGGGGCTGAATTCAGATTAGCGGCGCAGAGAAGGGTAGATAAGGAGAGCATGCTAACTCTGTGGGACCATGTATGAACAGCAATCTCATGACCAGCCATGTACTCTTCGACGAGTACCGATGAACGCTCGACAACACGAGACCCCACGACAAAGAATGTAGACTTGAGGTTCTTTGTGGCAAGGTACTGGAGTAATTCCCTAGAATATGGTTAAAGCAAACAATATCTTTCCCCGAGAATTTGCTCACTGGGCTGAAAGAGAAAACCGACGGCGTATAGAGGGGAGTTGAATGAGCAAGTCGTTGAGTTAGATGGACAGGAAGGAGCAGGAACACTCACTGTACTTGGCAGGACCGTCGTCAAAGCTAACACCCCAGGTCATCTTGTCCGGGCATGCAGTGATATCGGTATCGCGAGTATATCCACCACATGTCCACCAGCCACGGTCGGCAGCGTCTGCCGCTGCTGCAGGATCACCACCGCACGTTCCGTCGTGAGTAGGAGGAATATTCGGAATGTTGAACCCATTCAGTTCCTGCATCCATTGGGCAACCACAGGAGCAGCTAAAAGGAAGAGGTGATGAATGCACATGCCCGTGGGTAAGCGCGGGATAGGAACGTACTAGTGGGAGCGATTTGGTCCTGTGTGGGCCAGTTGCTGGCAACGAAAACGACTACCAAAGATAAGACGAGGGGAGAACTAGGGAGAGATCGACTCACAGGGAGTAGGCAGTACTGGGACACCGGCTATCGGAGGAGTAGCCCCAGGAGGATAGGTGGCGGTGACGGGGAGGGTGGAAGGAGTGGGCATGCCGGACGTAATGGAGCTCAACGGAGGGATAGTCGTTCCAACTGGCGTCGTGGGAACGGGAGACGAAGAGTTGGTGGACATGGAGGACGAAGTGCCGGAAGATGATGAAGATAACGACGAAGACGAAGAGGTGAGCGTAGAGGAAGGAGACGAAGACGACGGGTCCCTCTTTGCGAGGCGAACATGGCGGTGGTCGTACGCATTGACTGCGGCGAGGAGAGATAAAAGAGTGACGAGGGCGTTGAGGTGCATGGCAGTGAGTGGCCAAAAAACGAGCGGGAACAGGACGGGGGGGGAGGAGTAGCACGGGAAGAAGGGAGACAACTGCTCCCAGTAATAAGAATAAGAATAGAATTGATCCTGTTTGTCATGGAAATTGGGACGATATCCACCTTCCTTTTTCGGTAAGTCGTTATTCGCTGACTTGCGGTCCGCCTTGCCGGTCAACGATGTTAACACATGGCACAGGGTTGCGCGTGTACTCTCCTCACCAGAACGACTGACTTGGACCCGCTGTTCGTCCGTCTTTGCAATTTGAACTTTTCCGCACCACCTCGGAGGGCCTCGTGCACCCTTGACGACGGCAGAGCCAACAACGCAGCTCCCCCCCACGCACTGACTAATATCGGTTGATTGTGTCATCGTTCAAATCGACTTGCCGACAGTGTCTCAGTTTCACAAACTACTAATACCTAATTACATTATGCGACAACTTCCCGGGCCTCACACTAGTGGAGACTCATCCACATTCAGAATCAGAGCCGTGTAGAACCTGATCATCTCTACGAAGCTTGACGCCGATATCGCTGTAAATGTTTCCGCTCCATAAGTAACCGACCCCGAAACATTCACCACCCTTACCTTCATCCACGGTGTGCACCCCCGGAAGTAGTTTTCCGCCAGCCGCCCCCTCCGAGTGTCCATATCGGAAAATATGGGGCGTCAAATCCCAATAGAACCTCGTATCTACATCCCATCCGTCAACCTGAACACCTCTCTTACTTGATTGACTACGCACCAGTATTGCCAGACATCATCCCAGGGCTTACGATAATATTGTCGTCTCCAGAAATCGCTCGGTGAGCATTGTACGCCGCTTTGATACTTCCCGATAATAATCGGTAAGGCACTGCGTCCGCCTCTGTTGGTGTGATCGGTGCCGGCTCAAGCCCACTTTCGAACGCTATTGAAAGCGTCAGTGTGCCCCTAAATGTCGCGTTCACCCCCTCATCCATTCTCACGTCAAACGCGGTGTATGATAAATTAAGCTCGCGTGCAAGTGGTCCGAGCAACCTGGCATCGTGTTCCAGCGTAGCGGCAACCGAACTAATCACCGGAGATGAACTCATGCCCACGATTGATTGGTTATTCCCTCACCTTTCCACAGCAATCCGATGGTTGACGACTGCATAGGCGCGCTCCGGAAGTGCGTTGACCTTCACTCCGCCGTGCACAAGATCAATTGCTTGCGTCGTGCCCACGAGGTTTTTGGTTACGGCATCTCTGAACAGTTCTTTCTCCGCGGACAGTAGAGCTTTGTCAGAGTGCTCTGCGGCAACAATATTTCGCCTGAGTGAATCTGGTAGGTCTGGTGCATGTCCCGCCAGACACTGGAAACTTTTGTACATTGGAGAGCCTCGTGCCTGGGAGACGTTTGTCGGTAAAACTAGACAGTATGACATGCATAAAGGACTAACCAGATGATCACCAAATGGATTCTTTTCGATGGCGACAAGGAACTCTGCCAATATACCAATACTCTGCGTTCAGTGGTCAGTACAGTAGATGATCGAACGCTTTGGGCTAACCGTGTGAGGGGGGGGTAAGCTAGAGTGTCCGCCAGCTGTTGCAACTTCGATTTTCACATCAACAGAACCCTTCTCTGCGATGCCTGGGGTAGCAATGACTTGTCCGTATTGCTCTCCGTATCCGGCTGCAACCCTATTTCAGTCGAGTTCTCCAACAAACTGGTGCTCCTTACCCCCCTCGTCAACCAACATGGCATATCCATTTTCACCAAACATCTCAAGCAGCTCTGGAGCCAGGGTTTGCGCACCCTATGGGACGTCAATTCGAAGCCAGGCTTGCATTTGTGTCGCCTTACATAGTTTCCTCCGGACTCTTCATCGAAGCCTGAGGCAAGCACCACCGTTCGGGTTGGTTCATAGCCGCTTTTTAACAAAGTTTCCATCGCCAACCTGTTTTTGCTCGACAACGTTGAGTAGAACAACCACGAAGCAAGCTTACAGTATGCCAATCAATCCACTTTTGTCGTCTGCAGCGCCTCGGCCCCAGATCAACTTACCTGGGGATGACAATTATGAGCGATCCAATGCGAAGGAATGGGTCATCAAACCATCAAAGTGTCCAGAGAAAGGAGGATAAGTCCAATCAGCATATGTGGTGGGTTCCACGGGCACGACATCTGGAGAAACACAACTGAGTTGAAACCGGGAGTGATGGCGTTAATGCTCATCCAGACCTTGGTGGGCAGCCAAGAGCAGTGGTTTCAAGGTTGCATCTGAACCTTTCCATACGAAGATCAATCCATATGTGTTGACTTTGGTCAACTCGAGGGTCGAGTGACTATACAAAAAGTGAATTTTGCGATCGCAACGTCCCTGTGAGATTACGACATACACCGAGGGGAACGACTTTGCGATATAGTCGTGGAACGCAGCGAATTTCTCCCAGCGCGGGTCTACCCCTACGGGATCCATTTGATCGTAGGACTCAGTGCTGTCGAGTCATTCATACGTGAGCTGTGTGAATCGCTACACACTATCACCACCGGACTCACGGGACTTGAATCGCTCCGGAAAGCCATCCGACTGCTCTTGATTGAAATGCCTCCGACCCATAGATTTCAGTCAATGAGTCCCATAGAGCGCTGTGCCTCGCTGGGATCAACTCGGGAGCCTGAGGGCATAAATCGACACTGGAGAGACGGGGAGGGGCGCCCTGGATGCAATGC
This sequence comes from Leccinellum albellum, assembly GCA_038090015.1. NCBI lineage: Eukaryota > Fungi > Basidiomycota > Agaricomycetes > Boletales > Boletaceae > Leccinellum > Leccinellum albellum. Next base: position 38,851 of record JBBPLX010000141.1, read on the forward strand.
CAGAGGTATCCGTGAGTGTCAGTGATTCTCACAAAGTACGTGACGGTCAATGCCGCTAATGCGAAGAAGATCGTCTTTGCAGCTCTCGAGGAGACGCTGTGCGGGGTCTGTCTCGGTTTGAGTCCCGGGAGTTCTTCCACAACTTTGCCTAGCGGTACGGACATACTGTATCGAACGATAGAAGACAAAGAGATTGGGAACGAGTTTTCCGCGAGAGGCTGTAATTAGACATTGCGATAAGAAGTACAACAACGTGGCAGCGTGGCCTACAGCGGGGTTATTTTTAGGCTGCGCCACTGATGCGAGCATTCTTTCCGATTTCCACGTTGTATCTTTGTTGATTGTATCGCTCGGCCGCCATCATATCCTAGTGCCTGTGCTGAATTGTGGTGGGTATTAGCCCTTGGTGACCACGTCTACCGCTTAACGCTGGAGTCTCATGTGTACCTGTCTTTCGGATTTCCAGGTTTATTTCAAGACATGCCGGTCTCAACGTTTCCATCAATCGATGGAAACAAACTCCTGGTTTCGCCCACCCAAGAGTCATTAAACGACGGTCGTGTGGCAAACGAAACCCGAGCCCGTCTTGACGACGAGATCGCCGTGTTAACCTTCAAGTTGTGCACCCTCCGCAGCAGGCGGAACTCCTTGTCACCCATTTCCCGCCTTCCGACAGAGATCCTTGCGTCCATATTCATCCACTACTGCGCTCGCACCCATCAAGAGTCCCAACGTCTAGAACCTGACGTTCCTACCTGGGTCGCAGTCTCTTATGTTTGTCGCCACTGGCGGGACGTCGCACTGAACACTCCGGTTCTCTGGTCATTCTTGTTTGTGTCCTCCCAAGAATGGACAGACGAGTTGCTCTCCAGATCAAAGACAGCACCGTTGAAAGTCTGCGTAGATGCCGAATATCCCGGGCAAACCAATGAATTGTATCTTTTGAAGAAAGTGGCACCTCTAACAGACCGCATCCAAGATCTCACTCTGTGGCTCACGCGCCGTGAAGCGGAGCGTATTCTGTCATTGTTTTCTTTGCCTGCTCCACTCCTGCAGTGTTTGCGGATCTCGGTGGAAAGGTCCAATCATCTTGGGGATTCTGCCCTGAAGTTGACAGGTGCCCTCTTTGACGGACATACCCCGTCCCTCCGCAACCTAGAGCTCACAAACTATATATTCCCACTAAAATCCTTGCCACTCAGTGGTCTAACGTCCCTCAGGCTGCGCGATCTAGGCACATCCTTTCGACCGACACTCGCAGAGCTTGGGGTTATACTCCGTCGCATGCCAGGCCTCGAGCACCTACATCTCGAGAACGCTCTCCCTGGCGCTCGTGTCGAGGATGGCCAGCCAATAAGCAGTCCAGGGGAGCTTTACTTCCCTCGGCTCACCCGCTTTTCACTCGTGGCACCGTTCTCTACGGTTGTTCTACTTTTGTCTCTTTTTCACCTTCCGATCAAGACCCAAGTCAGGTTGAGATGCTGTTACGAACCAGACACTGAGAATTACACCCAAATCTATGGCCTCCTTGCAAAGCGGTTCACCGTCTCTGAGGACGAGGAATCCTCTCTCGCCCCCACCATCCGTACTTGCTTCGTCGAAGCTGCGTCGGCGATGGTAGGCTTTATTTTCAGCTCAGCCGAACGTGACTCTGGTCGGCGTGCATTCTCGGTATCTACGACGGAGTATGACCTGGATGGACTTCAGGAGGATTGGGATTGCAATATTCCACTCAAGGCCGATATCGTCCTACAGACATCGTTGCCGAGGGATCGCGAGGAGTTCATAGGCAACGTTTGCCGTAGGATGCCGCTGACGAACCTCGAAAGCGCAGATTTCAGCTTCGACGTCGAGACCATCCTTTCATCTAGTTTTTGGTGGGAGACTTTTGGGTATCTCGATGGGTTGCGGCGCATTAGACTTTCCGATGTCAACTTGGGAGGATTCGTACGAGTGGTCGAATCGGATTCTCACCCGTACTCGAAGGACAGCAAGCGGGTATTTGCGCCTGTCTTAGAGGAGTTGGTGGTCTACAGCGGGAGTTTTCCCAAGGAGGCTCGCCGTCGGGCCGAGAGTGTACGTTCTTGGGGTGTCGTGATGGCGCATCTCTACGACGCTCTTGCCAGCCGACATGCGGGAGGTCGCGGTTTTAAACGACTCATCGTTGCAGATCGTGTGTACGTTGGTGACCACGCGGGGGGCCTGAGAGAGGTCACAACTGCGAATCCTGATATACCCGCAAACAAAAAAGCCTCGATCTCTGTTTGAATGACGAACTTTTATGTGATTTACGATCTGTCTACGCGCGGTGTACCTCGATGCATACTGGTGATAACTTGCAGTAATTCTTCTAAAGATAGAGTAACTCGATAGCGAGGAATACGATTAACCAAGTGAGTATTATACATCAGTCTTCTGGCGTGCCAACTCCTCCTCTATCGAGGGTCGTTTGGGAACGATTATTCCGCTACGACCGGAACTAGCATACAAGACCTCTGTCTCGCCGAGGACACCGGGTGTATAGTCGGCCGGAGGACCGGGCTTGTAAATGTTGCTCTGAGGGCCAAAGGTCGAGGAAGGGAGTTGGAGAAGGTCGGATGGGGTCCTCGTGAGATAGAGTCTGTGCAACGCATCCTCTGCAGCCTATGCGGTGTCTCGATGATCAATGTCGAGTGGAGCAAAAGGTGGTGGCATACCCTGTACTCAGCCATCTTGAGTGAACTACCGAAGCCCTCGCCGAGCTTGTCCGCGCCAGAGTATACGCCCACGACGAATATGGGTGAATTGGAAAACCGGCCAGTTTCTTTCAAGAGTCTTGGGGAGATGAGCATGCGGAAGCGCAGGGACGAAGGGAGGACGTTACCTGGACTTTGGTCGTTCTCTACCAAACTTGGCGACTGTCTCCATAAGAGCGCGTTTCGGATCGCGGAATTTTAGCATGGACCGGAGGTCGACTTGACGGGAGAGGAAGAGGGAGTGTACGAATTCGCGAGCGGTGGAAAGGGACCTCTCTTGGTACACTAACGCGGTCAGGGCGCGTGGTATCGATGCGAGCGCGTCGGAATGAAGGAGGGGGGGAGAGGTGGGCGTGGATGGCTGGGGAGAAAGAGTGAGGTGGATTGAGTTGCACGAGACAGATGGCAAACCTGTCTGTGCCAGCGCAAAAGAGGGGTTGCACCCATCTCTTGTGCGAGGCTGGCGCAGGTGAGTGGACCGACGTGAGCGCTGACAGCGGCCTTGAGAACGCGGGTTGGGAGGTGGGGGTATGAGGCATGGAGATGCTCTGATGCAAAGAGACCCATGAGAGAGTTTCCGAGTACGGCGAGTGCAGCGTTCGTCGGGGGAGGAGAACTAGAAGGGTAGTATTTTGCATGAAGTGCGAGAAAGGATTTGTGAGTGCAAGCGCGTCTGATGGTATCAGGTGAGTCTAGAACTGCACCCAAACCGATGCGATGAGCAAAGGCAGAGAGAGCTGAAGGTGGAGGTGGTTGTAGGCCAATCCAAGTGGGACTCGAGCAGAACTTCATACTAGTTCTAGACAAAACCACCTCTCGGCAATACCCGAACGAGGTCATACCCAAACCACCAAATGTTACTACCCTTGTCGTTCACTAACTCGTTCTGGACTCAGGACTTTCGTACTGGTCTCGACGTCCTCTTTGCAAAGCTAGAACAGGTGCGTGATTCTACACTAAAACTTGCACGCTTCTCATCCTCAACCAGGGGGTCGTAGAGAATGATGAAATCGTGGCGTTCATACGGGTGTGTATCCCCACATTGTCTGGCCTGTCCCCATCCTCACCCTGCTAGGCACGCGCAAACGCAGAGAATCAGCTCGTGACTGCCTTGCTCTCCCAGTCCGCGATCACCTCACAAGGTATGTGCTGGCATTCTGTTTGCAACATGACACTCACCTCCTACAGCCGGTTTCAGCAGAGACGATGGCGCATCCCTCCTCACCACATTCCGTGGTCTCCAGGCAGAGTCTGCAGCCCAGGCTCAGATACACAGAGATATCGCCAAGGACCTCCAGACACTCGTAGTCGAGCCGTTCCACTTATGGGCTCAAGGCTACAAGGTACCATCCTTCACGCGTGCCTGGACACACTTTCATCCCACTCAAACAGGACCGTCTCTCCTCAAGCAAAGCAACAGTTTTCAATAACTGGCTGCGCTACTACGATGATGCTCACAAAGAAGTCATCAGGTTGAAGAGCGTATACCTGGCAAAGACGCATCGTGCAGACGAAGCAGAAGACGAGTATGCCCAACCCTTGTCTACCTATTCTATTCTGACCCATCTACAGCGCAAAGTTCGCACCCAACAACGATTTGGGTGACCACTACACCGCCTCGCCGCGGCTCGCGCCACGCGACGCCCGCACCCCCCAGCGTTCTGCCACCGTTTCAGAGCGCATTGCACAGCGGTTCAAGGAAATTCAGAACAAGGCCGCTGCAGCCACAGCTCCTCTTGCCACGTCCACCGCGACAGACGAAGCTCCCGAGGAAAATGAGGAGCCACCAAAGGTCGACAAGGGCAAGGGAAAAGCCGTTGACCCACCCTCGCCCGTCCTGGCCTCCTCTCCTCCTCCCATGTCACCCCCCTTGCCCCCTCCAAAAGCTCAAGTAGCATCGTCCGCGCCACCCGCGCCCCCGTCCCCAATTCTTTTGGCTGGCTTGTCGTTGCCACCTTCTGCCGTATCTGGCATCCTCACCCGCGCTGCTGCAGAATTGCCCCTCAGAGCTATCCGCTTCCCTCTAATCGGGGAATACCCCGATTGTTTCTCGGGCTCCGAATTCGTCGAATGGCTAAACAAGAACGTGCCTGGCTTCGGTGGTAATATCGAATTGGCAGAGGAAGCCGCAAGGGACCTCACCGAAAGGGATGGTCTCCTCCGCAGGATTGGCGAATTTGGAAACCAATTCGACCATGCTGACGACTCATATTACCAATTCCGTCCCAAAGTGAGTGACCGCATCCTTGTTTTCGCGACCACCCTGACGTCATACCCCAGGCGTTTGACCTTGAAGGCAAATCGTCCGAGCCCCCCACTGCGAAGAGAAACCCAATTGCCGATAATTTATTGAAACGTTCTGGCAATCTGGTAAACGTCGTAACGAAAGCCCTCAATGCCAATTCGCATACCGATCCAATGCACATCAGGCTTCGTACGGAGGCCGATGAAGCTGACAAGCTTTACCGTGTCTCTGTAAGAAAACTCGATAGACAGCGGCTCGGGTTGGAGGAGAGGATCGAGGAAATGCTCAAGACCCTCCAGAAGTGGGAAATGGAGCGTCTTGCAGCGGTCAAGACTGGTGTGTAATGGTTTCATCACTTCTAATAGACATTCACGTTAAACTTTTGTGCCCCTGGTGCAGTCCTGCTTCAATATCAAGGAACCTTGGCTAATCTACCCAGGGCGTTCGAACCAACTCTGGAGAAATCAGCAACGCTTATTGCATCATACCAGCCGGATTCCGATTTGACTGCTCTCATGGAGCGTTACCGTACAGGGCCCTTCCGTCCCGTGCCACAGCTATACGAGTCTGTTGCCCACGACGAGTCCGATGTCGTTTTTGGCATTGATCTCCGCAAGTGGGCTGAAGGTGGATGGAGCACTCTTACATCTGGCGAGGAAAAAAAGGAAACAATTCCTCCTGTTCTTACTGCGCTGCTGGATGGCTTAGCGGCGTCGTACACGAAATCTCTCAATGATACAGGTGGGCTATCAAGACAACCGAATGCAGTCGTAGTCTGATCTATCTGTCACCTCAGAAAAGCGCAAAACCTGGATTTATGACGTACCCCTTCCGGCTCTTCACCATCTCAGAGAAGCTCTCAATGCGGTTCCACCTGGTCAACCATTTTCAACAGAGATGCTCACCAGGTACGATGCTCCTGTTCTTGCTGGGTGTGTCAAATTGTGGGCTTTGGAGCTTGATCCTCCCCTGGCTTTGTGGGAAGGTTGGGACGACATCAGAAAATTATATCCGACAGTGGGCTCAGCAGCCAAAACGGATGGGGAACCGTCCGAGGAGCAGCATTTCCAAGACTTGCAGATAGCACTCCAACGGCTGCCCAGAGTGCACCTGTACGTTCTAGATGCCCTGGTGACGCATCTTCGTACTTTGGTTGCTTCCACCACTACGGAGGAGCCAGTTGAAGTCTATATAATGAAACTCGCATTATCGATTGGTCGCAGTGAGCACTGTCTGTTCAAGTATAATTGTCTATCGCTGAATCATCAAACTATCTAGCGATCGTTCGACCCAAGGTTGAGACAGAGCTATCTATCCAAGCTCGGCACCCTACGTGTATGTGGTTCGTTCCCGTGTCCCTGTTTGACGCTATAATCGTTCAACAGTGTTGTTCCTCGATCTACTGAAAAATTATGAGAACATTTTACCCCCGACTATCGCGAAAAAACAACGCGAAACAGAACGTCGTGTACTAACCAGAAAACGAACTGCGCCAATCGATATGCGAATGAGCCGTGGCAGGATCTCAGTGGGCGCTCCCACTAGAGATATTCTTGCGGCTCAGCAAGCCGCCCAGAAGTTGCAGCCCCAGACCGGTGTAGTTACGTCGGCTCCTCCGCCTCCAACGAAACTCGAAGAATCCGCTGTGATGACTGCCGAACCGGAACCCATTGAAGCCCCTGCAACGGAGCATCATGTTCCGGAAGCTGTGACACAGGAGGATGATACTACTCACTCTCGTCCCACCTTCAAGGAGCCGCCTCCGGAGACGGATGATGTGCCCACTCGTCCTACCTTTAAGGACCCGCCCCCTGAAGCTGAAGATGCACCACCCGCGCGACCAACGTTTGTGTCGCCGCCCGCATCACCTCCGCCTGTGGAAGAAAAACCCGCATCTTCGCCCGCGGTAGCGGTGATCCCTACAACGTCCCATAATCCCATCAAATCGCTCAGACGTAACTCAGCTCTGCGTCCTGGGGCTATATCCCCCGTTCAAGGGCGCAGCCCCTCGCCGTCGATCGCCACCGGTGGTGGCGAACCCGCTGCCGAAGACCAGCCTTTGACGCATGTCAAGTCCGGATTGTCGAGACACACGCCGGGCCAGTGTGTGGTC